>SPJY01027641.1:950304-966146 GCA_005191435.1 Raddia distichophylla | reverse complement strand
TCTCACTCATTTACTTCCGCATCTTGAATTGACCGCTTGTGTGTGAGTGCCATCGAGCCTCCTAGTAGTCGCTTGTGCTTTATCGTGATCGCTTCCGCAACTAGACTCAAGATCCACCGATAGCTTGGGTCCCTAACTTGACTAAATAATCAAGCGAATCGAGAGAAATAAAATTTGTAAAGAGCCGATTCACCCCTCGTATAACTTCGTATAATGTATGCTATACGAAGTTATTACGCAAATTTTGGCTAAGTCCCGAAAACATAGTCCCTGTCGGACGGCGTCCGACCGGCACCGGACGGGGTCCGACAGCGCCGTATTCTCAGCGGCGAGCTCGAAAATGGCTAAGTCCCAGGCGACACCGCCCCTGTCGGACGGCGTCCGACAACCACCGGACGGCGTCCGATGAAGTTCACTGTGACAGCGTCCGACGGCCTCCGGACGGCGTCTGGTTAACCGGGTGCTACACTACCCACTGTCGGACGGCGTCCGACGCGGACCGGACAGCGTCCGATGACGGCTTGGCACGCGACCAAACACCTGGCGGGCGTCTCGTTTGCACGCACTAGCGCCCTGTCGGACGCGTCCGGTAAGTTACCGGACGGCGTCCGACGAAGCACAAAAATGGCACATTCCTTCTGTCGGACGGCGTCCGACGGCGACCGGACGGCGTCCGATCAGTCGATCCAGATTTCACGATTTAATCTGAGCCGTCCGTTTCTAGGGTTTCGCCTTGGGCATATAAATAGGGGCTAGGAGCACGGGAAACACTTGAGAGAGCCTACCCTAGCAGCCACCTTTTGCCCTAGCCATCTAGAGAGCTCCTCCCATGGTTCCCACCTCCATCTAGGGTTCCATGTGCTTGTGAGATTGAGGGAAAAGGAGTGAGGAAGAAGAAGAGAGCATCCCCTAGCCTCCTCCTCATCATCTTCAAGGTTTGTGCCCTCTCCATGGTTGCCTTGCCATTCTCCATGGTGGGTTGAGGGTTGAGTGTCTCCGGTCTTGTGCTCTTGGGATTCTTGCCACCGGGAGACATCGTCGTTGCCGAGCTTCATCAAGCGTACCGCAAGCAAACCCTTCTCCGTGAAGGTCACCGTGCTTCCCACGGTGCTTCCTCTCCGTTCGTCGGGGTGTGTAAAGTCCGCCGTGTGTCGGCGGCCATCTCCGTGTGTCGGAGGTGCCAAGGCGTCCGTGTGTCGGATCCAAATCCTCCATGTGTTGGGGGTACCTCATGTGTTGAGGTGAAACCCACCGTGTGTCGGTGGTCGGTGCCGTGTGTCGGTGCCGTGGGTGTGAGAACTCTCGCTTGTGAGGGAACTCGCCTCCGTGTGAAGGTTTGGAGCTCGCCTACCATGTGTTGGTGAAGAGCTACCTCGAGTGGATTGAGGGCTAGGGACGAGAGAGTCCCGACTTCTCTGTGTGAGAAGTTTCCTCAACGGAGACGTAGGTGCTCATGTGTTGAGCACCGAACTTCGGTAAACAACTCGGTTTGCGTCTCCTCGCCTCATTCATTTACTTTCGCTCATTGAATTGACCGCTTGCATGTGAGTGCCATCGAGCCTCCTAGTAGTCGCTTGTGCTTAATTGTGATCGCTTCCGAAACTAGACTCAAAATCCGTCGATAGCTTGGGTTCCCAATTTGACTAACAAAGCAAGCAAATCAAAAGAATTAAAATTGAAAAGAGCCGATTCACCCCCCCTCTCGGCCTAGGATCCTTACACCCACGGACGACGCCAACTGTCGTCGAAGTGTCTCGGACAGTGCGAAGTGTCCCCCCCGAGGTGGAAGGATCACTGAGTGTAACGGGGTTTGGGACTGGAGACAGGAATGGACGATTTGGAATGGTAAAAAATGCTCTGCCCCCTAATGGTCGGGGTGCTCATGTATTTATAAGGGTACTGATGAGTAGGGTTTACAATGAAAATACAAAAGGACAACTTTGTCCAGGTATCCTGGCCGTCGATCATTAGATCAACGGTACCTTAGAATACCTAACCCCTTTTTGCTTATATGAAAAGCCTCAATTACCCCTATTACAATATGGGCCTTATGGGCCCAATAATCCGAATCGCCACAGGCCCATTATTTAGCAGCTACGTTGTTGGCCCAGCGCCTGGCTCATAGTTGCCCAGCGCCTGGCCCGCAGTTAACCGGACCCTTGTCCTCGCTAGGCTATCTTCGGGTAGCTCTACATATCTTCGGGTAGCTCCATCATCACCAGGAGAAGACTTCGGGTTTTCGAGACTTATCTGACCACCATCTTCGGGATTCTCGCCATAAACTTCAGGAAAATGGGGGGGCCTCTCTTACAACACTAAGTAGCGGTGTTTGTTTCAAAAGGCGGTGGGTCAAAGATGGTGGACTCGTCGAGCGGTTTGACATGAGCTGCAAAAGAAGCAATCAGAGTTCGGGTACAAGGGTTCGCGCAAGACGCTGGGACGACATCTAGGTGGAGAAGGTCATATTCTTCAAGGTGGAGTTCGTTAGGTATTGTGCCGAATATGTGAACAAGGAGGGCTACAATTGGATTCTGAGTTGTAATTGGCAGGGTTGGATTAGAGTAGGAGTCAGACTCTAGTCGGGCCTCCGCTATTAAAAGAGGGTGGCCTTGGTGTAACCCAAGACAACGACTGCATAATAGTAGTATAGGCACGAAGGGGTCAGCGGCCGACCTGTGTGGCCGTGACCTGGGCAGCCGGTATGCTGCGGTATTATGGATTAGAGAGGAGCACCCATAGTCAGAGCCCCACAGAGATAGGCGCAAGCCGAACTGCGTTACCAAACATCGTGTCTCCTGAAGTCGTTCGTGATCTTGCATTGGCGTAAATCCTAACAACTATTAAACATTTTAAACCAATTTGTCTATATAATTCTGAGATCTGAAATTGTGGAGTCTATCCCTGTGTTGAAATCATAAAATTGGTCCCCAAAAATCATAAAAATGATGCAAATAGGAAAGGATGTAATAGTTATAGGCCTAGAGGGTTTTGAATAGATTTTTTTTTGTTCAATGGAAGCAATTATGAAAGTTTAACGAGGAAAGCTGGAACATTTAATTGCTACCAGTTGAAAGTTGATAGAGGCAAAGTTCTAAGAACTCGCTGCCCGCTAGGCAAGGTAGCGAGTAGTGAGTACTCGGATTACTCGGGAGTTCTTGAAAATCACTAGGTAGGAATTATTCAGTAAATTTACATGTAAATTAGTCATATCTTTGCACTAATATTTACTAATATTGCATATGACTAATTACTAAATAGCTTTCAATAGTAAACGCAATTAGGCCCATACACAGTTTAGCCCATAAGGCTAGAGCTAGACATGGTCCACGTGGCCAATCCACTAACCCTAACTCCTCGCACAGAACATACAGCCCCTCTCTCTTACTCCCTCACCCACTCTGTCGTCTATCTCCCATCTACTTTATTCGATGGTGATGGAGTAACAAGGTAGCACGTGATATACGACATCTAATTCTGTTATGCTGTTACATGTCATGCATGCGCTGATACAGTTTGGCCGAGAAGTAGTTGTATCCGGGTAGCGGTATACAACTAGCGACCTTAGAAAAGGCATACCTCCGAAACTGTAACCAAATTTCACCAACACCCAACCTCGAGCATGCGAAGTTGGCTAATGACCCAACATGGGATATGCCGTGAAATATTTTTAATTTTGGCGCTTCCGGTCATATGCCCTCCAGGGTGTACCAAGGCCGAATTGGGCTCGATGTTAACACTTTGCCACTGTTAGCGGCGTGTTAAGAAAGCCTGTTAAGGGGATCGCCCTTTGCAGTTTTAGCCCAAGCCCAATAAGGGGAGGCGAAGCGTTTTCGCGCATTTTCTCACATAGCCGGAACGACACGCGTTTCCACCGAGAAATGTATCCGTATCCACTTTCGTCCCATCGCCATGATGGTTTTACTGTATTTGAAACGGATTACAATGATCCAGGTATCGGTATACAACTAGCGACCTTAGAAAAGGCATACCTCCGAAATTGTAACCAAATTTCACCAACACCCAACCTCGAGCATGCGAAGTTGGCTAGTGACCCAACATGGGGTATGCCATGAAATATTTTTAATTTTGGCGCTTCCGGTCATATGCCATCCAGGGTGTACCGAGGCCGAATTAGGCTCGATGTTAACACTTTGCCACCGTTAGCGGCGTGTTAAGAAAGCCTGTTAAGGGGATCGCCCTTTGCAGTTTTAGCCCAAGCCCAATAAGGGGCGGCGAAGCGTTTCCATGCCTTTTCTCACACAGCCAAAACGACACGCGTTTCCGCCTGGAAACGTATCCGTATCTAATTCCGTCCCATCGCCATGATGGCTTTACTGTGTTTGAAACGGATTACAATGCATGCCCTTTGAACTTCCTCTGTGTATAAAAGAAATCTAGGGGCAATGTAATACTACACAGCTTGCGAGTCTTCGAGTCTTCTCCTCAGCGAAACCCAAAAACTCTCCGCCTTTTCCCTCTCGAGAGCAATGGCAAACTTCGCGGAAGAAGTAGATGAGTAGGTCGCCGAAGCAGCCGCCGAAGCCCAAGCCGCCGCAAAAGCCGCCATGGACGAGTTCTGGAGGGATTACGCCCAGGTCACCGCAGAGATCCGCGCGGAGGAATCCATCAGGGTTCTGATCCGCGGGTTTCCGCAGCTCTACAAGGTGCGCATCCCACTCAGGGACGCATTGGCTGCAGCTCTCCTCGCCGACGGGTGGTTCTGAAGTGCCTTCAGCAAGCGTTTTACCTTCTCACCGTGAGGATTTCCTTTTCTTTTGTTTCTTTTGCCCCTCCGCGAGCCAGCGACGAGCCCTAGCTCGATGTGCTGCCCCGCGGAATTATGTAATCAGGGCTAAGAGCCTTTTCAATGAAAATCTTTTGGAAATCCGCATGTCTCTCTTCAATTTCTTGCTTCGATCTTGAATCCACAGCAACATTGCTTCATCCGAGTAGTTAGGACGGCACGCTCCCAGACCGGCACCCAACGCATACGCGGACCTCTCAGGAGGAATCACTCGGCCACCCGTGTGGTTATCCGAGTCCTTCTTGCAAAGGCCGCATCCAACGCTAGACTAAGGCCCGGCCCAGAATGCGAAACGCTGCCTGTTGCTATAAATTAGGAACAGGGAAACGAAATCGGTTCACCTCGCCCACTTTTCACGCCAGTCTTTTAGTCTCTCCCCCAGCGAACTCCGCCGCTAGGGTTTTTCTCCGTCGCATCCTCCGCCGCCACCATCTCCGTTCTGCAATGGCTCCCCCATCTCCCGCTGCCCCAAAGGTTGCAAAGAGCGCCAAGGAGTGGATGAAGTCGATCACGATCGAACGGAGGCTACAGAAGCTTGTCTCCATCAGCGTACGCCCCAGCGAAGAATTCATCGCATGGCGCCTTGCCGCCGACGAGTCTTACCCCACCCCTCGCTTTGACGAGGTAGTGGTCTTCGAATCCTTCTTCCTCCGTGGCTTCGGCCTCCCTTGCTCTCCTTTCTTTCGGGGATTGCTGCATTTTTACGGGATCGAGGTCTCTCATCTGAACCCCAATTTCATATTTCAAGTTGCAATTTTTGTCCATATCTGTGAGGCTTATCTTGGGATCGCTCCTCACTTCGATCTCTTTAGATATCTTTATCACCTCAAACCTTTTCCCAACAAGAACTTTCCCAAGCCGAGCCCCAATCAGCAGAGGACTCGACTCGACGCGCCTCACCTCGTCAAGACCCCGGTCCGTCTCCTACCAGTCACCGATCCTCGCCAGCGAAGAGGAAAATCCCAGCCCCAGCTCCAGAGAGCTCAGAACCAGAAATTGAGAAAATCCCTCGCCCCTCCGCCAAAGCTCACACTCCACCCCTCCGACTGAAGTGGAGGAAGGAAATGGAGGGCTACGAAGTCGACGACGAGAAGGAGGCCGAAGAATGGGAAGTGTTGGAAAATATGGCAAGAGCTCAAGCTGAGATGTACAAGGTAAAGCCCTTTTTACGCCTTGAATCCCTGCTTTGCATAAGGGAGTCCCACTAATCTCCCTCCCTTTTCCATGCAGTGCATGAAAGAGAGGTTGAGGCAAAAGTCCCAGTGCATGCAGAGAACAGTGGGCGAGCTAAAATCTCGCGATGAGTTTGACAATGCACTATACGCGGTTAAATCACAATACCGTGGCAGGATCGAAGAGCTTCAGCAAGAGAATACTGAACTCCCATTCCACCACGTAGAAGAGTCCAACACCATCCGAGGTATAGATCCCGAATAGCGCTAAACATTTATAGAAAGAATACTCCTTGGATGATAGTCTCTAATGGTTGCCTTTGAATATAGCATTGGAGGCAAGGCAAAAGACCATGGAGGATGAAGTCTTCCAAACCAGCACTCAAGCCGAGAAGTTGGCCAAAGAACTGGAAGGTAACTCTCCGCCACTGACTCTCCCTGGCTCAGCCTCACTGAAGTCCGAGTGATTTGTAATGTCCGACTGATTGTGCAGAGTACCGGCAGAAAACCAGGGCACAATTCCAAGTCCTCGATGAGAAAGTAAAGTCTGCCAATGAGCTTCACAACCGTGCTCTAGTAGGAATAGCTCCGACGCTCTGGTACCTTTACCCTGAAGAAGAACTGCCTTCTGATGCCGACATCCTCGTAGCCCACCTTGATGATATTCCCGCGCGAATCAAGGTCTTCTCGCAGGAGGCGGCGATGACATTTACCAGCCAGGGCCTTGCAATTGCAAAGTCGAACTTCCCCCGCCTAGACTTTGAGGCCGTGAAAGAAGGATTTGTATGCACCGAAGAAGAGGCCCGCACTTTACTGAAAGAAGTTCGCCCAACTGCTGCCCATCTGGTCAAACACTTGGATTTGTAAATATATTTGATGTCCAAACGCTTGGTTGATCCTCGATACTTTGTGATCTTATTCATCCGAGTATTTAGCTTTTATCCTCTTTCATGAAACGCATCTGCCGAATGGTCCAGCCCCCGAGTGCCAGGAATTAGCACTTGGCTTTCTCCCTATGCACCAAAGATGTGGCTGAACGTTGTCTTTGGCCATACGATCGCCATTACTCAAGAATTTTCATAATACCCAAATTTTACCCGCATATGTAAAGATAAAACAACTTTTATTGATAAGATAGGGTACGGATGACTCCACACACTATTCAGTATAGCCCCCGACTTACTGCTTAGCCGTTTGACGGCCAAGTAGCAAGTAAGAAAAAGAGACTAATTACAAAATGCTTGAATACAAGATTCCAAGAGTAAAAACGACGTAGCTGCTCGATGTTCCAGGTATTAGGCACTTCCGATCCGTCCTCGCGCTTTAGCCGGTAAGCCCCTGGGCGAGTCACTTCATCTATCACATAGGGGCCTTCCTAGAGTGGGGAGAGTTTATGCTCGTGCTTCTGATTCCTTCGGAGGATCAGATCTCCCTTGGAGAACGCAGGCCCCATACGTTGCGCTGATGATAGCGACACAAGCCCTGTCAGTACTTCACCTACTGGATCATTGCTGCTTCCCTGGCTTCCTCGAGTCGATCGAGGTCTTCGTGTCTTGTCTCATCCGACTGGTTATCGTCGAAACCGGCGACCCTAGGGGACCGGAACTTCAATTCACTCGGGAGGATCACCTCTGAGCCATAGACTAGGAAAAAGGGTGTCTGCCCGGTCGCTCGGCTTGGGGTTGTTTTAAGCCCCCAGAGTACCAAAGGAAACTCCTTTACCCAGCGTGTGGCATATGGCTTTAGGCGATCGAAGATTCGAGCTTTAAGCCCTTGTAGCACTAATCCGTTGGCACGCTCGACCTGCCCGTTGCTCCTTGGATGGGCTACCGAGATGTAGCAGATCTTGATGCCCAACTCCTCGCCCCAATCTTGAAATTCGCTGCTTTTGAACAGAACGACATTGTCGGTGATGATGCTTTGGCTGCCGTGATTACAACAACAGGTTTTGCTTCAATCCATTTGGTAAACTTGTCGATGGCGACGAAGAGATGAGTGAATCCGCCTTGCCCTCGCTTGAGGGGGCCCACCATGTCCAGATTCCGGACGGCGAAGGGCCTAGAGATTGGAATTGTCTGTAAATCCTTAGCCGGCATGTGAATCTGCCGCGCAAAGAGCTGACACCCATCGCGTCTGCGTACTATATCTTCCGCATCTGTGACGGCTATCGGCCAGTAGAATCCCTGCCGATAGGCTTTTCCTACAAGAGTGCTGGCCACTACGTGGTGCCCACACTCTCCCTAGTGGATATCATTGAGTAGATCCCTGCCCTCTTGCTTGGATATACAACGCCTTAGTACCCCGGAGCTGCTTTTTCTGAAATGCTCGTCCCCGACTACCTTGTAGTTCTTGTTTCGGCGTGTAATACACTCGGCGAGGCTTCGATCCTCGGGCAGATCATCACGAAGAAGATAATATAAGTAAGGCTGCGTCCACCCGGGGTTAATTGTTAATACCTCTGCATCGGGTTCTAGCTGCTTCTCTTGATCTTCTCCCGGTGCAGGAGGTAACTTGATGGACGGCTTGCACAGCACTTGGACGAAAACACCAGTTGGGACTTCTGCCCGAGTGGATCCCATCCGCACCAGCTCATCTGCTGCTTCGTTGTCTCGGCGGAGCACGTACGTCAGCTCCAGCCCGTCGAATTTATCTTCTAGCTTTCATATTTTCTGACAGTAAGCCGCCATGTTGTCGCCAATACAAGACCACTCCTTTTGAACTTGATTGACTACGAGTTGGGAATCCCCGCCTACCATTAACCGCCTGACACCAAGCGATATGGCGACGCGTAGCCCGTGGATGAGTGCCTCATACTCGGCGGCGTTGTTGCTGACGGGAAACAATATCTGAAGGACGTAGCGTAGCTTCTGGCCGATCAGCGATATGAGCAAAATTCCAGCCCCCACGCCGCTGAGCATGAGGGAACCATCAGAATACATTGTCCAGTACTCGAGATTCTCCTTTGCTGCTGGGGTCTGGGCCTCTGTCCATTCTGCGATGAAATTGGCCAGTGCTTGAGATTTGATGGCTAATCGAGGCCTGAACTTTATTTCAAAGACTCCAAGCTCAATTACCCACTTTGCAATCCTCCCAGTGGCTTTCCGATTATGAAGTATGTCTCCAAGTGGGAAAGAGGTGACCACCGAAATTTCATGCTCTTGAAAATAATGCTTAAGCTTCCGTGATGTAAGTAACACAGCGTATAGAAGCTTTTGAACTTGTGGGTACCTTACTTTGCAATTGCCCATTACCTCGCTGACGAAGTAGACTGGACGCTGTACCTTCTGGAGGGAGCCCTGCTCGTCCCGTTCAACCACCAGGGCGCTGTTTATGACGTGAGTCGGGGCACTGATGTAGAGTAAGAGGGGCTCCTGGGGCATGGAAGGGACAAACACCAGAGGTACGGTGAGAAACCTCTTTAGATCTTCGAAGGCTTCCTGTCTTCCGTTGACCACTGAAAGTCATCTTGTCGGTGTAAGAGCCTGAAGAATGGGAAGCCTCGCTCCCCGAGTAGGGAAACGAATCGGCTGAGTGCCACGATACATCCAGTGAGCTTCTGCACATCCTTCTGACTGGTCGGGGGCTTCATCTTGATGATGGCATTGACCTTCTCTGAATTGGCTTCGATTTCCCGATGGGAGATGATGAATCCGAGTAGTTTACCAAACGGAACCCCAAAAACGCACTTCTCGGGATTTAGCTTCATCCGATATGCCCTTAGGCTCTCGAGCGTCTCGGTCAGATTTGTTATGAGATCCCATCTGGATTTTGTTTTTATGACGACGTCATCGACATAGGCCTCCACGTTGCGTCCGAGCTGAGTGTGAAAACACCGCTGTATGGTGCGCTGATAAGTTGCGCCAGCGTTTTTAGCTTGAATGGCATTATGATATAGCAGAAAGCACCAAAAGGCGTGATAAACGACGTCTTGATGCAATCCTCCTCCCTCAGACTGATCTGATGATAGCCCGAGTAAGCGTCCAGAAAACACAAGAGCTCGCACCCGACGGTGGAATCCACCACTTGGTCGATGCGGGGAAGCCCAAAAGGATCCTTAGGACATGCTTTGTTGAGGTTGGTGTAGTCGACACACATCCGTCATGTTTTGTTCTTTTTCTGCATCAGGATCGGGTTCGCAAGCCGCTCGGGATGATACACTTCCTTGATGAACTGCCAGCAGTTTGGTGATCTCTTCCTGTATGGCGTCCTTCCGATCCGGTGCAAATCTTCGTAGGCTCTGCTTAATTGGCTTCGCCTTTTCGTCCACGTGGAGAGAGTGCTCGATCACCTCCCTCGGAACACCAGGCATGTCCGAAGGTTTCCAAGCGAACACGTCCTGGTTTGCCCGGAGGAAAGTGACGAGCGCGTCTTCCTATTTGCTGTCGAGCCTTGTCCCAATCACCACTGTCTTGGCCGGATCAGACAGGTCCAACGAAATCTTCTTGGTTTCTTCGGCTGCTTGGATGGACGTTTTGGCCTGCTTTTTAGCGGGACGTCCCCTTCCTCCTGAAGGGATGCGACCTCCAGTCGGATCTTTTCCATCTCAGCAGATGAGTCTAGTGCCCGCTGTCGCAGAGCAGGGACTGTTTAACATCACCAGGGAGGGTGATTACACCATTGCCCGGCCTTCCCAAGATAGCATGATATGCCGTCTCGAAATCAGCCACTTTGAAACTCAGACTCTCGGTTCGATAGTTGTCCTTGGTCCCGAACGTGACGGGCAGAGAGATCTGTCCGAGTGGTATCGTGGATGTCTCGGGGATTACCCTGTGGAACAGAGATGATCCCTGGCGTAGCTCAGAACGGGGAATATTCATTTGGTCCAGGGTCTTGACAAAAAGGACATTAATCCCGCTCCTGCCGTCGACCAGAACCCTCTTCAATTTGCTTCCTCGCACGACCGGATCTAGCACCAGAGGATACCTCCCGGAGAAGGCGATCCGATCCGGCTGGTCCGATCGGTCGAAGGTGATGGGTACCTCGGACCAGCGCAAGTACTTTAAGGTCGCGGGCATGATAGCGTTGATCTCCCGAGTGGTAAGCTTTTGCTTCCGCTTGGACTCATACGCATCAGATCCCCCGAAGATGTAGCTGATCTCGCGCTCAGCGTCCTGGTAATCTCCATCAGGCTTCTTGCCTTGACCGCCCTTGGCCGCCGACTGCTTAGAGTTCTCAGTGAATTTCTGGAGAATCTAGCAGTCCTTGGCAGAGTGTTTTCGTCGTGGATGAAAGGGACATACCGAGTCCATAACCTTGTTGTAGTCGTTGTCGTTTGGGGGCTTAGGCCGATTGCGCTCCATGTTGGCGACCATCTCGTCCCCCTTCCGCTTCTTATCCTTGGGTTTGTCCTGTTCGTCATTAGGCTTCTTCTTGGGGCCTTCGTCATTGCCACCGCGATGATTCATGATGGCCTCCTTGGCTTCGGCCTCCTAGTCCGCCATTGTGAACATGGCTTTGAGATTACGCGGGGGTCCCATGTCATCTGCCTGATCAACTTCTCGGATTTGCATCCGACGGAGAAGGCATCAATGACTGTTTGCTCCGAAATGTCCCGGATCTCGTTCTTCTTTTTGGTAAAGCGCTTGATGAACTCACGAAGAGTCTCATTCTTGCGCCGATGTAGCTGTCCAATCTCCCATCTCCCCGCCGGCCTTTCATAGGTCCCTTGGAAATTGGCGATGAACTGTTCCAGGAGGTCGTCCCAAGACTCGATAGAGTTCTCCGGGAGTCCTGTTAGCTAGGTCTGGGCGGTTGGGGTCAAAGCGATCGGCAAGTAGTTTGCCATGACGTTCCGATCACCTCCTCCCGCGCTGACTGCCAAGGCGTAAACCTGCAGCCAGTTCTTTGGGTCCCTCTCGCCATCGAACTTGTCAATGCCTTTGAGGTTAAAACCATCCGGCCAAACCACTCGGCGAAGATCCGGGGTAAAGGCTTGAATCCCCTCCAAAGGTCGAGGCCGCCTCCGCCTTGGGGACCTGCTACGATGCTCCCGCCGCGGGTCTTGGCAACCCTCGTGACGGTGGTCGCGCCGACTGGCGGTGCTCTCGTCCTGATCATCAACACGACGGCTGTGATGGCTACGAGAGTTTCGCTCGCCGTCAATGCGCTCCCGCCGTTTGGCTTCTATGTCTTGACGAAGGTCATGGGCAGGCGACTGGCGGGAATCGCCAGCCATGGTGGCACGGGCCCTGTTCCGATTGCGTGTAGAACGGCTGCGAGTCGAAGCGGTCGGAGCGGGATGTGCCTCGTTCTGTTGAACGGCAGCTATCTCAACCATGGCCGTCGCTCGAGCGAGGGTCTGGGTGAGCGGACTGTCTTCTGAAAGTTGCGGTGCGATTGTCTCAAGAAGAGTCTTCGAAGCGACGATGTTTGTCTGGGGAGTCGTGTAGACGTCTTGGTCCCTTAGCTTCATCGCGCAAAGCTCGTTCGGGACGTCGCGGCAGTGGGCGCGAAGATGTCGTATGCGATCTTGGTCGTCCTGTCGACGCAAGTCTAGATCCGCCGCGCCAGTGGCGGTTTCCTCGTATCCGACAAGTGGAGAAGCTGAGTGATGATCCTCCACGCCAAGAACAAAAACTTCTCGGTAGTTACGGACCTCAGCGCTCTCGTCAGACTCAGAGTTAGAAACAGAGAGTCTGACTTGCTCGCTCTGTCCAATAGGTTGGCCAGCATTGATGACACGCACGAACATAGTTGGATCTGATCGGACTAACCCGACTGAATCCGTTGCACTCACCGACTGGTTATCTCCCGTCCAAATCTCAGAGGAGATCCGTGCGGAGGTCGCAGCGGAGTCCTCGAGTCCGGAGGGAAATCCAGCCGAAGGCATTGAGTTGTTGCTAGACGGAATAGAATCCTCGCCCATGAGGTTGAGCCCGCCGCGTCCTTTTTCGTCTTTCTCGGGAAGAGGAGCGAAGGCGAACAGCGAGCGGGTCAATTTGCTGAAGGTACTTTCTAAATTCTCCAAGCCAAAGGGCAATGGGTCACACTGATTGCGCGCACCTTCTTGCGAAGAGATCTCTCTAGGAGGAGAGAGGTGAAGATTGCCAACGCTGTCGGCGATGAAGTCCAGGGCACCGAAGCGAAGGGACTGCCCCAGCCACATGGCGACGTGCGGCGATCTTGAATAAGCCATCTAGCTTGAGAGATGATCTTGACGCTGCCCCTGCGCGCGAACTGTCGGCTGGTGACTAACTGTGGGGTCACCGCCGGCAATAAATTTGTACGAGGGGACGCTAATCAAGAACCAAACCAGATGGTAGCACAAGACCGGGTTATACAGGTTCGGGCCCTCAGCACTGAGGTAATACCCTATTTCCTGTGCTCTGGGATTATGATTGATCAAGATGCGGGATGCAAGATAACCAAGGCGATTACAGCGTATGCTCTATGAGATGATTCCTTATGCCTATGGCCTCCACCCCCTCCCTTTATATAGTGTAGGGGGAGATAGAGTTACAAGGTAGCACGTGATATACGACACCTAATTCTGTTATGCTGTTACATGTCATGCATGCGCTGATCTTCTAATTACATGGAGATTGATCATATCCTTTGGAACCTCCTTGGAGCTCAAGGCGCGTGTAACCCGAGTGGTCTTTTATCCCTAATCAGCTGACTTGGGTCGTCCCCCATCTGCTCTTTTATGGGCCTTCTAGAGGATACCCGGGGCCCATGTAGTCCACAGTAGGCTACCAACGTATTTTCAAATATTCATTTTGCTCTTCTTAGATCCTGTACTTGCTTTTTTTTCCCATGCTGGCTGGTTTCTTGTTTGTCTTTTGCAGGAAATTACAGGAACGAGGAACATTAGACGACGGTGATGGTCACGGCGAGGCTCTAGGCTTCTAAACCAAAGCCGACATCAGTGTCCCTCTCTTCCCGGGTATGCTCCACGCATGCTCGGGGACTGAATCACTTCACCCGCGTATGAGTTCTTGCCTTTGCCCGGCACTGACCTTCACAGTTCAGCTAAATCAAGGTAGTGCGCTACCAACGGAGTCCTACCCACCGTATGCTGATTCTCATCGCAACGGGCATGCTCATCGTAAGCCGATTCTCATTGCAACGGGCACTCCTAGCGTCGGTTCTGCACTTGCCAAGACGTCGCTTACACTGTCGCTAGGAATACGTCATTGGTAAAGCATTGATCTCACATGTTCTCTTGTGGCTTTGGCTGCATTGGGTTGTGATTTACCTCGCACCAGGTAGCTCCCGGGGCGTATGTCTGTTCCCCGCAACGAGCTTCGTGCTCAGGGACTAGATCACCTAGCCACTTGGTAGCTCTTTGTCCGGGGCGCATGTCTGGTCCCCGCGACGAGCTCCGCGCTCTGGGATTGAATTGCCTCGCACCGGGTAGCTCTTCGCCTGGGGCGCACATCTGGTCTTTGCAGCGAGCTCCGCGCTAGGGAACTAGATCACCTTGTACCGGGTACATCTTTGCTTGGTCGCACGTTCTGGTCCCCTTAACGAGCTTGGTGCTTGGGGACTAGATCTCCTTACCCGGTTCCTTCGACGAGCTCTATGCTTGGCGACCGCGCCACCTTCCTCCTGGTATGTTTCGTCTGCTCCCAACGCGCTATCTACACCTAGGGGCGCATTGCCTCCGCTCGTCAGCACGATCATCTCTCACGGCCACGACCTTTATTCCCTCGGGTAGGCTTTTCGCCCGAGGACCTTTTTTATTAGCTCGGGCAAGCTCTGCGCCCGAGAGGTGGTTCCCCTATCTTTTGCTAGGCATCTGAATGTCTAGATGCAGTAGCACATGTCCGTCTCGCGGTTTGCTAAGTTTCTTTTCCTGGGGATCTAATCCTTATCTGGATGCGGTGGTATGATCTTCACTTCCAAGAATCCAATCCCTTCTTGATACATTCAACCTCAAGGAGATACTTTATCTCACTTAAGGCTCGAGGACTAGCTTTCGAAGATTGAATAACCCCTACACGACAGCCCATATCTCAATGGCACCCCGGCAACCTTTGCCTTGTGTCATTGACCGGATGCTTACCTGGTCACCAGCGGTATGCCGGGTAGGCCTCTGCCCGGTAGCATGTTGGTCAGGACGAAGCTGTGCAACTCCAGCTCGGCCCAAGACACGACAGTGCTCCTAGGGTTTCCTAGCGGTGCAGCTCTCCATCGACTTCACTTGCAAGGCATCGCTTGACTTCATCTCCAAGGCTGTACCTGAAGACTTAGCCTACAAGTTAGGAGTAGTTACCATGTATAGCTCCTTCCGTTTTGTACCCGTAGTCCCGAGCATAAATACCCTCCCGCGTGAGGGCTTCCCTCGAATCTATCTATCACATGACCACACCATCCCACATCGTCCTCCTGCGCGAGGGCCGTAGCATAGAGGGTGTTCATCCCATGAACACGCTGGGAACCACCCCAGATCCAATCTGGCACCACCATGTATACTCTTGTTCTTCATAGTCAAGAAAGGCTAGATGTAGGGCTATTACCTCCACCGCGAGGGGCCTGAACCAGGGTAAAAATCATCGTCTCCCTTCGTGTCTTGCATGATCTACCATCCCCAAATGCAAAGCCCTTGAGAAGAAGGGTCCGTTGTCCACAATCAACAAGTAAGCTCGGCTCGTGGAACCCGCTTTTCCAATCATTGACAGTGCGCCTCTAAATACCTTATGTGATGAATCGAAGAAAAACATAATAAAATTTGTGACGAATGCTGCATGTCACAAATCAATTATGACATTCAAAATCGTCATGGTTCGGAACAGGGAATGTCACAAGCTATGAACTAGTAATGCTGCCACATGGTGGATTACGTGGACATCCCGCGCAGAACATGACGTGGCATAAACATTATAAGAAATTTTATCGCCATAATTTATCGAAAACGGCCATAT
>SPJY01027641.1:929462-950204 GCA_005191435.1 Raddia distichophylla | reverse complement strand
TCCGGGTGGTCTGATCGGTCGAAGGTGATGGGCACCTCGGACCAGCGCAAGTACCTTGGAGTCACGGGCATGATAGCGTTGATCTCCCGAGTGGTAAGCTTTTGCTTCCGCTTGGACTCGTACGCATCGGAGCCCCCGAAGATGTAGTTGATCTCGCGCTCAGCGTCCTGGTAATCCCCATCGGGTTTCTTACCTTGACCGTCCTTGGCCGACTGGCTCGAATTCTCGGTGAACTTCTGCAGAATAAGGCAGTCCTTGGCAGAGTGCTTTCCTCGAGGATGGAAGGGACATACCGAATCCATCACTTTTTTGTAGTCGTTGTCGTTGGGGGGCTTTGGTCGGTTGCGCTCCATGTTGGCAACCATCTCCTCCCCCTTTCGCTTCTTGTCTTTGGGCTTGTCTTGATCGTCGTTAGGCTTCTTCTCGGGCCTCCGTCATTGCCACCGCGATGATTCGCGATGGCCTCCTCGGCTTCGGCCTCCTGTTCCGCCATAGTGAACATGGCCTTGAGATTACGCGGGGGGTCCCGGGTCATCTGCCTAATCAACTCCTCGGATTTGCATCCGGCGAAGAAGGCATCAATGACGGTTTGCTCCAAAACGTCTCGGATCTCGTTCTTCTTCTTAGTAAAGCGCTTGATGAACTCACGAAGGGTCTCGTTCTTACGCCGGTGTAGCTGTCCAATCTCCCATCTCCCCACGGGCCTTTCATAGGTCCCTTGGAAATTGGCGATGAACTGCTCCTGGAGGTAGTCCCAAGACTCGATCGTGTTCTCTGGGAGTCCCGTTAGCCAGGTCTGGGCGGTTGGGGTCAAAGCGACCGGCAAGTAATTTGCCATGACGTTCTGATCATCTCCTGGCGAAATTTTTTTTATTAACCTTTTTTAAATAAATAATATAAAATTAACCCTCGGCAAAAACTATTTGCAGATCTGACCCCTTTGGCCGTGCCAACGCATCTGGCGCGGCTAATAGCCTCTGCTGCGCCAAGTCAAATGGCGCGGCAAATGATGCCACGTAGGCAGCCGCGGCCGACCAGCCGCTGGTGTGGTAGCTGCGGGCCCACCCTTGCCGCGCCACATATTTTGGCGAGGCAATGCTGACTCCATAGACACGCATCAGCTCGTCGAGCACTGACAGTGGGCCACCCTTGCCGCGCCACCCCTCATGGCGAGGCAAGGTCAGAAACATAACCGCGATGCAGCAACTCTACCCGAAAAACCAACACGACGGGATAGAATACGGCATACAGTAATTGAACTTCACACCATAGGTGTAGAAGGCTCTACCGGCAGTATCAGGGTCCCTCAACTGTTGAACCTCCGTAGGAATGCCATGCTCACAAAATTGAACCGGAAATGGAGAGGACCGAACTGGAGCATCCTTACCCCTAGGGTAATCCCCATACTTGAGAGTTGAGACGTGGCTTCGCCTCGAAGCCATCGTTTCCTGCAATATAGTACAATACAAATGAAAAATAAATTATTCTAGCAAAGCGTACTCAACAAAAACCAATATATCATTCGCCATAATTTCTATCAATAATACACCTATACATATATCATACGGAAACATTACCATAAATCATTCATCATTAATAGAGACAAATCCACTATGCAATCAACATATCTTTATGCTACCTGTAACCCTAACCCTAATCCTAATCCTAACCCTAACCCTAACCATAACATAAATCATTTGAATCGTACCAAAACTTACATCCAAAATACACAAATAGAGAGGGGTTTACCTGCCATGATGAAGTGAACCCTTTCCCCCGATCAAATCCGGCCCGATCTTGGCAATGGAGGAGGCTAAGAGTGGTTAGGGAAGAGAGAAAACGAAGGGGAAGTGAGAAAATGAAGAAGAGGTGTGGGGAGAGGAGCCCCGAGGCTCGGGTTATTCTGACCTTGCCGCGCCATGAGGGATGGCGCGGCAAGGGTGGCCCACTGTCAGTGCGCGACGAGCTGATGCGCGTCCACGGAGTCAGCCTTGCCGCGCCATAACATGTGGCACGGCAAGGGTGGGCTCCGCAGCTTCCACGGCAGCGGCTGCCTACGTGGCATCATTTGCAGCGCCATTTGACTTGGCGCGGCAGAGGCAATTAGCCGCGCCAGATGCGTTGCCGCGGCCAAAGGGGTCAGATCTGCAAATAGTTTTTGCCGAGGGTTAATTTTATATTATTTATTTAAAAAAGGTTAATAAAAAAATTTTTCCCTCATGCCGCGCTGACTGCCAAGGCGTAAACCTGCAGCCAGTTCTTTGGGTCCCTCTCGCCATCGAACTTGTCGATGCCTTTGAGGTTAAAACTATCCGGCCAAAACACTCGGCGAAGATCCGGGGTAAAGGCCCGAATCCCCTCCAATGGTCGTGGCCGCCTCCGCCTTGGGGATCTGCTGTGATGCTCCCGCCGCGGGTCTTGACGATTCACCTGACGGTGGTCGCGCCCGCTGGCGGTGCTCTCGTCCTGGTCATCAGTACGCCGGCTGCGACGGCTACGAGAGTTCCGCTCACCGTTACTGCGCTCCCACCGCTTGGCTTCGATATCTTGACGAAGATCATGGGCCGGTGACTGGTGGGAGTCATCGGCTGCGTTGGCACAAGCCCTGTTCCGATTGCACGTTAATCGACTGCGAGTTGAGGTGGTCGGTGCAGCCGGAGCAGGCATCGTCTCGTTTTGCTGAATGGCGGCCATCTCTACCATAGCCGTCGCTCGAGCAAGGGTTGCAGCAAACGGGCTGCCTTCAGGAAGTTGCGGCGCGATTGTCTCAAGGAGAGTCTTCGAAGCGATGACGTTCGCTTGGGGTGTCGTGTAGACGTCCTAGTCCCTTAGCTTCACCGCTCGAAGCTCATTCTAGACGTCGCGGCTGCGAGCGCGAAGCTGTTGTATGTGATCTCGGTCTTCAGCACGGTGTGGATCCGGGTTCGCTGTGCCGGGGTCGGTTTCCTCGTACGCGACGATCAGAGAGAGAGAGTGGTGGTGCCCCGCGCCCAGGACAAAAACTTCCCGGTACTTACGGACCTCAGCGCTCCCGTTAGACTCAGAGTCAGAGACCGAGAGGCTGACTTGTTCGCTCTGTCCGATGGGTTGGCCACCATTGATGACACCCGCGAACATAGATGAATCTAATCTGAGTGGATCTGGCGCGCTCGCCGACTGGTTATCTCGTCCAAATCTTAGATGAGATCCGTGCGGAGGCCGCAGCGAAGCTCTCTAGTCCTGAGGGAAACCTAGCCAAAGGCGCTGTGTTGTTGTGGGCGGAATACGATCCACGCCCATGCGGTTGAGCCCGCCGAGTCCTTTTTCGTCTTCCTCAGGAGGAGGTGCGAAGGCGAACAGCGAAGGGGTCAGTCCGCTAAAGGCGCTTGCCAAATTCTCCAAGCCAAAATGCAATGGGTCACATTGATTGCGCACGCCTCCTTGCGAAGGAATCTCCCTAAGAGGAGAGAGGTGGAGATTGCCGATGTCATCGGCGATGAAGTCCAGGGTGCCGAAACGAAGGGATTGCCCGACCTCCATGGCGATGTGCGGTGATCTCCAAGGAGCCATCTAACTTGAGAGATGATCTTGACGCTATCCCCTAGCTGGCGCGCCAACTGTCGACTGGTGACTAACTGGGGGGTCATCGCCGGCAATGAATTTGTACGAGGGACGCTAATCAAGAACTAAGTCAGATGGTAGCACAAGACAAGGGTTTATACATCTTCAGGCCCTCAACGGAGGTAATACCCTACTTCCTGTGCTCTGGGATTATATGGTGGATCAAGATGCGGGATGCAAGATGATGCTATATGGTGATGATACCTCTATGATGATTCGTGCCGATGGCCTCTACCCCCTCCCTTTATATAGTGTAGGGGGAGATAGAGTTACAGGATAGCACGTGGTATACGATAGCTAATTCTGTTATGCTGTTACATGTTATGCATGTGTTGATTTGCTAATTACATGGAGATAGATTATATCCTCGGGAACTTCCTTGGAGCTCAAGGCGCGTGTAACCCGAGTGGTCTCTATCCTTGGTCGGCCGACTTGGATCGCCCCCAATCTGCTCCTTTATGGGCCTTCTAGAGGATACCCGGGGCCCATATAGTCCACACCCATGTAGTCCACAGTAACCCCCGAGTGCTTTATATCGAGTCAGATGTCTGGCCGACTGGTTTTGTCAATGGCTCCTATAATTTCAAAAGAGATTGTAAAGAACTTAAGAAATCTCAAGTCTTTATGTTGAGAGCCACACCCGGCTCGACAATACCCAAACTCCGACTTTTGACCTATTTGGGCACGTTATTTCAACCAATGAATTAGGCTACTTGGCACCCATTCTCACATTGTGAAAACAGCAATCAGCTCATCATGGAGCGCGCCTTAAGCCACACAATCACGGCCTCCGTCTTGTGGCATGCCATGAGTTATGCGTTCAAAGAATATAAGCCACCGGATGCCTGGCTCTGCCTTGCAACAACCAGCACTTGGCCCAGTATGGGGCACGTCTTTCAGCCGAGTGGTACCTGTCCCAACCAGATAAGGGATTAGCTAGCGATCCACTTAAGGGCGTACCGATTGGATACAGTTTAGCCGAGATGTATTTGTATCCGGGTAGTAGTATACAACTAGCGACTTTTTTCAAAAAACATACCTTCGAAACAATACCCAAATTTCACCAACACCCAACCTTGAGCATGCAAAGTTGGCTAGTGACCTGGCATGGGGTATGCCATGAAACATTTTTCAATGTGGCGCTTCCGGTCATATGCCCTGAAGGGTGTACCAAGGCCGAATTATGCTCGATGTTAACATATCACAACTGTTGATGGCGTGTTGTTAAGAAAGCCTTTTAAGGGGGTTGCCCTTTGCTTATTTGGCCCAAGCCCATTTTAGGGGAAGGCGATGTGTTTTCACGCCCTTCTCTCAGCCGAAGCGTCACGCGCTTCCACCGAGAAACGCAACCGCACCCACTCCTGTCCCATCGCCATGATGGTTTCACTGTGTTCAGAACGAGTTGTGAGGCGCGTCTCTTGAACTTCTTGTATAAAAAGGCCCAGATGCAGCGCATTGCTCCATATCCAGTATTCAAACTTTTTTCTCCCCTTTGGCAAGACTCCAACCCTCTTCTCCTCTTTCTCCTATTGCAATGGAAGGTCAGGGAGGGCAAATCAATTTGTGGGAAGCCGGTGTCGGCGAACAACTCGCACGCGCGGTAGCCGAGAGAGCCGCCATCATCGCTGAATGGCAGCAATGGCGGAGGGAACGTGCCGAACGCTCCGCCCAAGATGCCGTCAAGGTCCTCATTCAATGTCTCCTGCGACTCTTTCCAGCTCGTACCCCCTTGAAGGATGCACTGGTTGCCTCCGTCCTTGATGTGAAGTGGCTGTCAGAGTAATCCTTACCCTTTTTCTTTTGATTTTCTACGAGCCAGCGTCGAGCCCTAGCTCGCTGTGCTGTGCCGCAAAATTTCCCGGTAATCTGGCATAGGAGACATAGTGAAAAACCTTTTGGGTAAACTGTTTCAGTCTCCGCTTCGATTTTGCGATTGTCAAGCATCGAATATCTGATAAATATCGTCTTCATTCGAGTAGTTAAAACCACGCGTTTCCCGAACCAATACCGGACACCTCAGCGAACCTCTCGAGGAACATCACTCGGCAATCCCGAGTGCTTAACCGAGCACCCTCCAGAAAGGCCGCATTTCAGTGTCAAATACACAATGTGACCCTTTATATTTTGGGGAACAGGGAAACAAATCGCTCCACCTAGCCCATTTCTCGCACCAGCAGTTTTGTCCGCTCTAGCAAACTCCGCCGCTAGGGTTTCCTTTCTTTGCGTTCTCCGCCACGGTCGACCCCGATCCAGCAATGGCTCCTCCATGTCCCGCCGCCCCGAAAGTGACCAAGAGCGCCAAGGAGTTGATGAAGTCCATTACAACGGACCGGCAATTGTAAATACTTGTGTCCGCCGGTGTGCTCCCTTCAGAGGAGCTGATTTCATGGCGTGCCGCCGTCGGTGAGCCCTCCGCCACCATTCGCTCTGACAAGGTGGTGGTCTTCGAGTCCTTCTTTTTTCGAGGCTTTGGTCTTCCTTGCTCTTCCTTTTTCAGGGAGTTGTTGCATTTCTATGGGATCGAATTGATTCACCTCAACCCCAATTCCGTCTTTCAAATCACCAACTTTATTCACATTTGCGAGGCGTATCTCAGGATCGCGCCTCACTTCGATCTTTCGATCCTTTTTTTTCTCAAGCCCTCTCCAGCAAATCGTCCCCTAGGGCCGTGGGTAGCGCTGGCTTCCAATTGCAGGAAGGGGCCAAGAAATTCAATTTCTATCTTCCAATGAGAACTTCAAACAAGGGCTGGCACTCTGAGTGGTTCTATTATGCCAACCCCCCTCCAGTCCTTCCGTCATTCACAGGAGAATGCCCCATAGTCCGCACTTTCTGGTCCTCCGGCCCTCGCCGAGAGCGAAGACAGCCAGGTTAGAGAACTGATCCCCTCCTTGGGGATCTAAAGGCTAAGGGTTGACCGGCATCAGCGTAGTCATAAACTACAGCTTCCGCTGTGGCCAGCCCATCAAAGAGAGAGTGCACCTCGGATTTGAATATTCAAGGTCCAAGGATGCCACCCGGGAGAGTGAAGACCAGATCTCCCAAAAATCTCTTATCAACCGAGTGGCTGATCTCTTTCCCTCGGGTACGCTCATAGACAATGAGGATTGCCCGGGCCCATATCGTTTGTCAAACCCTCCTCCAGCGGTAAGCGAAGAATTCCCTTCAGCTTCTGTTGTCATTAAGAAATCCCATCATAACTGACAAAGCCTGACTCCTTTCTTGGAACGCGCTACATTCTTCTCCATCCATCCAATCCCCGAAGCCCCCAAACACAAGGAGGCACCGCTCAAACGTCCTGCAGAGGAGTTGGTTAATGCTCCTCTAGCAAAGAAAGGCAAGGGAATTGTCTTGAAAGAATCGGATAAGGATGAAGACGAAGATGATGTCCCACTCCTACGCCGACGTCGCCAAGACTCAAGGTCTAGCCCTGCTCCTGCTGAGCGAGCTCCAAGCCTTGCATCTCCCTAAATTATCAGCCCATGCCTGGACCCACTGGACTGATCAGCTTCACCACCATGTTTACCGACGTGACAACCTCCAGCTGCCTTGGATCCCTTGCCATGGCTACGCTTCTCGAGTACACCACCTCATGTGACCGCCAGGTCATCGAACTCAGTCACCTACACGCCTCCGGGCGCACCAGCCTCTAGCTGTCCCCGCGAAGCGTCAGCCACATACATGCCGATACCAGCATCACAGAGGTGAACACATACCAAAGCCATACACCTTACCTCTCCTGCAAGGTTAGCTCCACACAAGATCAACCAAAGCCAAGCTCAACATCAACACCAACATACAACGATGAATAAGAGTCACCTTGACACGACCCACCAAACACCGTTCGCTCACACTCAAGACAGCGCTGATAGAACACAACCGGACACCGGACACCAGACACTTAACTCGTGTCCGTTTCACAAATGCAACTCAAAGAACTTCAAAATCACATCAAATTCAAACTGTCACATATATTCATCACTACACAAGGGGACCCACCACATGGGTTTGTTGGCGATTCCTACGCTCTTAGAAATTAATCCGCAAGCGGACGGATATCGCTTGTAGTTTTCACCTTGGAGTATTCCAAGGTATCGAATCCACATGGAATGAGGGAGAAAGATAATTCTAATATCTATATTATTAAGATACCAACCAACTAGCTAAGGGGTAAATATGATACGATAAATAGACCGGTGACACACACACACACTAAGCAGAGTGCTACGATAATTAGACAGACAGTTAGGAGGACAACGTGACGAGTTTAATAAGTTCGTAAATGTTGTGTGATTCAGTTTATTGAGAGAGCTTGGGCAAATACAATCAGTGGTTCACTTAATATTCGTCGTCGGAGCTCGGATACTCACTACCACCCGCTATCCTGAATTGGAATCACGAATGGTTATGATCGTTCCGATTTGGCTCTACTGGTCCAAAGCCGGACGCTGTGGGTTACGCACGAGATAATTAATATCTACGGACGGATAGGGCTATCACCACCTACCACATATACGTGGGCCTGGGTGTAAATCGAGTTAGTCCTAGTCTCAGGCACCACGTCTGCTACTATTTCTAATCAACCTTCCTCGGATCCTAGGAAGATGATCTAGGTTCAATACCTAGCTGTTGATGTCAAATAAACGCCAATTTTATACGTCAACATATTCCGGAATTTCGGCTTTTCGAGGGAAAATCAAGGTTTATACTAGTATTTTAATTATTCTAATAAAGTTCCACGAGTTGTGGTAGTATTTTGCATGCAGGATCTTACTGAGCGAAAATAGGACCGAGTCGGGCAAAGAAGTGGGTCGGCCGACCCACCCTAGGCCGGCCGACCCAGCTCTTTCACCCAGTCAGGCCAGGACTGCACGGAGACATCCACAAGAGATTCTAGAGTACATCCAAGCCTTTGATTGTAGTTGGTTTCATCCAGAAAGAGGAGTAAGCCTCAAGTTAAGCATAGGATTCCAAAGGAACCCAATGCTACCGGTCTCCAACTGCCAAACCGACTCTGGGAGAAGATCTACACCGTCAATGGAGCACCTCATGCAAAATCTACGGCTGGGAGACGAAGGAGGTGGGTCGGCCGACCCACCTAGGCTGGCCAACCCAGTGATAGAGCCGCCTCGGGTTCCCCTTCGGAGGAGGGCTGGATGACACGTGTCCCTACACGTGGAGCACCCTGGTTGGCTGCGCAACACTATAAATAGACCCCCTCTCCTCACTTGTAACACAACACACAACACTTTCACCTCTTTATTCCACTTTGTAGAGTAGCTCTTAGTTAGTAGAAGTTGGGAGTTAGAGTCAAGTCGAGCTTCGCTCGGAGTTCCGAAAGAGTCTTCGGGAATTCGGGTAACTGCTCTTGTATCCTTTCCTAATTGTTTCAATTAGTAAGACTACTTCATTCATTGCTATAGTGTTGAACTTTATTTGAGCTGAGTATATCTGCATAAATGAGTTGTGTGGATTAGCTTTACCGGTAGCTTATATTCGTCTGGAACCAGTTTAGGTTCTCACTCATATACTGATAGAGCCAGGTATTGAACCTAGATCGACTTCTTTTAGTACTGAGGAAGATTGATTAGGAATAGTCGCAGACGTGGTGTCTGAGACTAGGACTAACTCGGTTTACACCCGGGCCCACGTATATGTGGTAGGTGGTAGGTGGTGACAGCCCTATCCATCCGTAGATACTTAGTATCTCGTTCGTAACCCACAGCGTCCGGCTTTGGACCAGTAGAGCCAAATCGGAACGATCATAATCATTCGGGATTCCAATTCAGGATAGCGGGTGGTAGTGAGTGTCCGAGCTCCGATGACGAATATCAAGTGGACCACTAGTTAACTATCTTAAGCTCGCTCAATTAAACTGAATCACACTAATTTGTGAACTTATTAAAACTTGTCTCGTTGTCCTCCCAACTGTCTATCTAGCTAGAGTAGCTTTCTCTTTGTGTGAATATTTATCGTGTGTGTGTGTGTCCCGGTCTTTTTATTTATCCTAACCCCCGTTACCTAGACTGGCTGGTATTTTAAACAATTAAGATATAGAGGTTATCTCTTTAAACCCTCGTTCCCTGTGGATTCGATAACTCTAGGAATACTCCTGGTGAAAACTACAAGCGATATCCGTCCGCTTGCGGATTAATTTCTTTGAGCGTAAGAATCGCCAACACTAGCTCTCTAAGTATACGAGTGAGAACCTAAACTGATTCCAGACGAATACAAGTTACCGGTAAGGCTAATCCACACAACTCATATAGTAGATATGCTCAATCTCAATTGAAGCTCAACACAATATAAAATGAATGTAGTAGTCTTACTGAATACTTTTGGTAAATAGGAAAGGATACAAGAGCGTTACCCAAATTCCCGAAGACACTTCCGGAACTCCGAGGCTTCAGCTCGACTCCACTCTAACTCCCAACTAATCTACTCTAACTAAAGAGCAACTCTAAATGAAGTGGATGAAGTGAAGTGTGGTGTGGTGAAAGTGAGGTGAGGGGGTCCTTTTATAGTGTTCCCGAGCCAATGGGGGAGTGCCACGGCATGGGACAAGTGTCACACAGCCCCCCTCCAAAGGAGAATCCAAGGCGGCCTCCGAGGTGGGTTGGCCGGCCTAGGTGGGTCGGCCGGCCCACCTTTTTCATCATCTGGCCCTCCAATTCGGTGTAGATGCTCCATAGACGGTCTAGATTACTTTCCCAAGTCGGTTTTGCAGTTGGAGACCGGTAGCATTGGGTTCCTTTAGAATCCTATGCATTCTTGTGAAGCAATCCTTGTTTCTGGATCAAACCGTCATGCATGGATGGTTGGGATGGCCTCTAGGTGTGTTGCTTGGCGTGTGGGAGAAAAACCGAGGCAAATTGATCAAAAGAATGGGCCGGCCGACCTGGCTTGGGTCGGCCGACTTGGTCTGGTCCGGTCAGGCTCGTCATGTTTCGGAGCTCATTTCTCCCTCATCCGAGCTCCAAATATAGCAAATAATATATCCATTTCGATCGTCTCGATGAGCTCTTCATCATGGTGCAGTCCATTTTATCATTTGTTGACTTTTCAAAATATGTTTATTTTAAACTCCATCTTTCGACCGATTTGCATACGGCCGATAAATCGTCTTTTCTTGTGCATGCCTGCAAAACATGAGACTACACCAAAACTTGTGGAACTCATTAATGTTAGCCTTAATGTAGTTTGAATTCCTTTATTTTGTAGATATGTTGACGGTTAAAAGTATACAAAGTTTTATAAATAAGGACCATCAACAAGGTTTCAACAGAAACGCACGAGATCCTCGAAAAATGCCATTTGTCACTGTACGGGGGCCATTATGGCGATTTTAGAGCTCATGCCAAAGTTTGGCAAAGTGGTTTCTTTTGTCCTTCCATGTATAGTGACACCAAGGAGTTCGTTAGACGCTGTGCTAGATGCCAAACAGTTGGGAATATTAATTCTCGAGATGATATGCCCTTAAGAAGTAATTTATAAATTGATCTTTTCGATGCTTGGGGGTAGATTTTATGGGCCCATTCCCTAAATCAAACTCTTATGAGTATATTCTAGTAGCGGTCAATTATGTCTCCAAATGGATCGAGGCACTCCCTTGTCGTGTGGCTAACTCAACTCACGCTAAGAAAATGTTCTAAGAGATCATTTTCCCTAGGTTTGGCGTCCCTAGGATTGTGATTAGCGATGGCGGCTCACATTTTATCCACCGAAGCTTTAAGTATGCACTAAAAAGCTTCGGGTTAGACCATAGGATAGCCACACCTTACCACCCTCAGACTAGCGGTCAGGCTGAAACGTCAAATAAGCAAATCAGGAACATTTTGCAAAAGACCATAGATGCCATGGGGAAGGCTTGGAAGCATAAGCTGAGTGATGCACTTTGGGCATACCGCACTGCTTTTAAAACTCCAATCGGTATGACCCCGTACCAGCTCATTTACCGGAAGACATGTCATCTACCTATTGACTTGGAACATTAGGCCCATTGGGCAATAAAACGTTGGAACATGGATCTTCATTCAGCCGGAATTAAAAGACAAATGCAATTGGTTGAATTAAAAGAATGGAGGGGAAAGGCCTACCATAGCTCAAAACATTACAAAGATAGAACTAAAAGATGGTGCGATAAGCGAATAATAGTGAAACGGTTTAAAACCGGAGATAAGGTGCTTCTCTTTAACTCTCGTGTGAAGTTGTTTCGGCATGGCAAACTTCGTAGCAAATAGGAAGGCCCTTTCACGGTACTTAATACTTTTGATTTTCTTGCCGTCACCGTCCAAGACGATGATATCAATGTTTTCAAAGTTAATGGGCAACGCTTGAAAATCTTTCTAGAACCGGAAATGCCTATTTTTGAGGACGTTGATGTCCTCGATTTCTTTGATGACCTATTGCCTGAGTGCGGTCTAGCTCAGACCGATAAATAAATGAGCTTTTGAATAAAGTTTTATTTCATAAAAATAATCTATGAGCTAAGTACACCAACTTCCCTAATGTGACTGCATCCGAGCCAGGCCGGAAGCCGGTCGACCGACCGAGGCTAGGTCTGCCGACCTAGCTAGGTCAATCGACCCCCCTTTTCGCCCATTTTCGAAATCTTTCAAAGGGGGAGCGTCTCATCCGGTTTTGTAGCTCCTGAACGTTTTCACTCGTTTGAAAACCAACGGGGGGAGGCTTGTCCATTCACTTCCTTCATCTTCTTCCTCCTCCCACTTAGCCACTTTCCACCACCTTGAGCCAACTCGAGATCCACATTTAGTCATGGCAAGACCCCAAAATCCATTGCTAGCAGCAATGACATCGTCTTGTCCAACCCACTGGTACCCATGCTGTCAAAGAGCAACTCCGGGAGGCCGTGCTTCGCCTAGAGCATCAACCTTTCACCGATACAGTCAAAAAGCTCGTGTTCACGCCGGAGGCATCACCGAAAGCCAGACTGCAAGACGGGCAACCGGAAGCCAGTCGGCCGATCATACCTGGTCAGCCAGCCTCCCCTTTGTGCAGTGGCGGCGCACGAAGTGCGATATGCCCACTCCCTCCTCTTCATGTCATCGGGAATGGGAAGGCGGCACGTGCCCCTTCACCATTGAGACCAACCACGGGGCAACTTAACCTCAAGACGGTCATGGACAAGAAGCTTATTCTCTCCCCGTCACGTGGCCACCCTAATGTCACTCATAGGGCCGCGCTGCACATGGGGAAGGGCAAGGCGCTCATGATGTATGAGCAGCTTGAGCCCAAATCGCTGGAGTGCTCCCTGGAGGTACCTCTTGACTCCGTGCCACATTTTATCGTGCGCAGGCAAAGGACCGCCACGAGTTATAGCGAGGTCCTCTCACCACACCACCTCTAGTGAGGATGAAGCCTATCGCGACTGAGTCGGTCATCTCCGCTTCCCCAAGGAGAAGAGTGAGGCGTGCTCGTACACCACCCCCCATCCGTGGACGAGGTGGCGAGATGGAGTTCAGTGATGGGGAGGAGCCCCAGCTACGCAACCTAGTGACTGTCTTGCAGCAAAGGCAGAATAATCTAGAGGAGCAGTTGGGTCGAAGTTCAGATTAATATGATGGATTACGAGGACAATTTCTCTGTCATCTGTAAGTCCAAAACAGCCAAGTTCAAGCGCTACGACCTCCGACCGATCTTTACGGGGTAGGCTAGAGTGGAATAAAGGATTAGGCGCTTATTTTTGTTTTCAAAAGTTTGCTTTCATTGTTTGCGCCTACAACTTTGCTTTGGAATAAAATGAATAAAGTGTTGTTTTCCTCGACCGGTACAACTTCCTGCACTAGTCAACCTTATTTGCTAACATGTGCATTTGAGTAATAAAGTACAGAGAAGGGAGATACCATTGCGCAAAAACTGGACCTGACTAGGCAAAAGCCAGGCCAGCCGACCCCCTTCTGCACCGATTGGTCACCGCAAAATTCTGGTACACTCCTCACTGCTCACTCATTTCAATTTTCTCTGTCACTTGCTCAATTTCATATCGAATATGAGTAAACAATACTAAAACGACAAAAGCATGTTAAAAAAGTTTTAAACTATAACCATGTTCGGTATTTTGTTGACATGCATAAATTTTATTCCTTAATTTTAACTCTACAATTGTGGGATAAACTTCATTAGGATTAACCATATCTAATTTGTTGGCTTATGTGATATAGCATGAAACATGACCTTCTTACCATAGATTTGAGTTCACCCAGAAGTTTTTCAGAAAAACCTGGCTCTAAATTTCTTAATATGATCTTATTAACTATCACAGCCAAAAGCTTAGCATAAGATTTGAGCCTTCTTTCGTAGTTTTGATCAAACTAAGTTGGGTTAAAACCGGAATCCTCTTAAGAAAGTGTTGTCTATTCCAATCATTTTCCTGCACGTATCTTTTTGATTGCTACCCTTTTCATATCCGGTAATGCCAAATTCCGCTTCGGAATTGAGTGTACACCTTCGCCAGATATTCCACCCTGAAAAATTAAGCCCTTCATAATTTCTAGTACGACCATACCTACCTATATTATGGTCCTCCAAAATAAATGATCCACTTGTCATAACCTTTTCAAAAAGTCCCGAATTTGAGAGGCATGAAAGAGAGAGACAAATCATTCTGAGTCTACCAAAATAAAAAAGCAGAAAGATCTCCGTAAGCCTCCTTGTTTTCTTTGAAAAGGGACAAAAATTGAAAAGTGAATTTTTAAGGAGGAGACCATCATCAAGATCCGATGTGTTGGACTCATCAGTACCACACATCTTTGCACTTGTATTTCTTCGTATTCCTTTGGTGTAAGTTCATTCTCTCCCTCACCACTAGACATCAATTCTCTTATGATTGCAAATTAGATTAACATGATCTTCATTAGGATCTAGTTTTAAACCAACTGAACAAAATTGGTTTGGGTCCATCGCCATGATGGTTTTACTGTGTTCTCTCCCATCGCCATGATGGTTTTACTGTGTTTGAAACGGATTACAAGGCGCGCCCTTTGAACTTCTCTTGTGTATAAAAGAAATCTAGGGGCAATGTACTACTCCACATCCAGCCTGCGAGTTTTCGAGTTCTCCTTTTCTTCGTCGAAACCCAAAAACCTCCACCGCTTCTTCCTCTCGAAAGCAATGGCAAACTTCGCCGAACAAGTGGACGAGTGGGTCGCTGAGGCCACCGCCGAAGCCCAAGCCCAAGCCGCCGCCAAAGCAGCCATGAACGAATTCTGGAAGGAGTACGCCCAGGTCACCGCGGAAGTCCGCGCGGAAGAATCCATTAGGGTTCTGATCCACGGATTCCCACAGCTCTACAAGGTGCGCATCCCGCTTAGGAATGCACTCGCCGCAACTCTCCTCGCCGACAGGTGGTTCTGAAGTGCCTCTGACAGGCACTTCACCTTCCCACCGGGGGGACCGGTCTTTTGCTTCTTCTTTTTTCTTTTGCTTTTCCGCGAGCCAGCAACGAGCCCTAGCTCCTTGTTCTGCGCCGCGGAAATATGTAATTAGGCCTAAGAGCCATCTTAATGAAAAGTATTTCAGAAATCCTGTGTCGATCTTCAGTTTTCTACTTTGATCTTGAATCCACAACCAACATTGCTTCATCCGAGTAGTTAAGACTGCGTGCTCCCAAACCGGTGTCCAGCGTATGTGCGAGCCTCTCGGAAGAAATCACTCGGCCACCCGAGTGGTTATCCGAGCCCTTCTCGAAAAGGCTGCATCCAGCGCTAGACAAAGGCCCGGCCAAGAATGCCAAACGCTGCCCGTTGCAATAAATTAGGAAACAGGGGAATGAAATTTAGTTCACCTCGCCCACTTTTCGCGCCAGTCATTCAATCCTTCCCAGCGAACTCCGCCGCTAGGGTTCTCCTCCATCGCATCCTCCGCCGCCACCCTCTCCGATCTGCCATGGCTCCCCCATCTCCCGGCGCCCCGAAGGTAGTCAGGAGCGGGAAGGAGTGGATGAAGTCCATAACGACCGAGCGGAGGCTACATAAGCTGGTCTCCATCGGCGTGCTCCCCACCGAAGAAATCGCCTCATGGCGCGCCGCCACCGGCGAGTCCTGCCCCACCCCTCGCTCCGACGAGATAGTGGTCTTTGAATCCTTCTTTCTCCGCGGCTTCGGCCTTGCTTGCTATCCTTTCTTCTGGGGATTACTGCACTTTTACGGATCGAGGTCTCCCATTTGAACCCCAATTCCATCTTCCAAATTGCTATTTTTATTCACAATTGCGAGGCTTTTCTCGGGATCGCTCCTCACTTCGACCTCTTTCGATTTCTTTATCTCCTTAAGCCTTTTCCCAACAAGAATTCTCCCAAAGCCGCAGGTGGCGCAGGATTTCAGCTACGGGAAGGGGCGCGGAAATTCTATTTGGATCTTCCTCTGAGAACCTCCAACAAGGGTTGGCACTCGGAGTGGTTCTACTGTGCCAATTCTCCTCCAGTTCTTCCTTCATTCTCCGGAGAGTGTCCCACGGTTCATCCCTCCTGGTCTTCTCCTCTCGCCGATGGCGAAGGAAGCCAAGTAAAGGAGCTCCTCGTTCTCCTCAACAGATTGAAGTCTGCCGGGCTGACCAGCATCGGTGTGGTCTGGAACTACACCTAACGCCGTGTCCAGCCCATCAAGGAGAGGGTGCATCTCGCTTTCGAGTACTTGGGGCCGCAAGACACCACTCGGGAAACCGAAGACCTGATTTCGCAAAAGGACATAGCCAGCCGAGTGGATGAACTCTTCGCCCCGGGCTCTGAGATAGTGCACTCAGATTGTCCAAGCGCGTACCACCTTTCAATTCCTCCTCCAGCGGTAAGCGAAGGTCTCTTCTTCAATTCAGTCGTCGTTTTTGGAATGCAATCATAATCAATTTGATCTGATACTTATGCAGGGGCGCGCGGCATTCTTCTCTGCCGACCCCATCCTAGAGGCCCCGAGCCATAAGGAGGCACTGCGCAAGCGTCCTGCAAAGGACTCAGCTGATGTTCCTCCTGCCAAAAAAAGGCAAAGGGATTGCTCTAAGGGACTCGGATGAAGATGATGATGAAGATGACGTGCTGCTCCTTCGCCGTCGCCGCCCAGCGTCGAGCCGATCTCCGATTCCAGCCGAGCGGCCACCAAGCCGTCTATCTCCCCGATCTGCTGGCCTAGTGGCCACGTCAGGGGCGGAAAAGCCCTCCGGCTAGAGCCCGGGTGGTCCGGGCATCCGAATTGGAATCAAGTTTGTTTCATCACGAAGGTATTTCCTCACAATTCTGTCCCTTCACGATTTGTAAAGGGAGCTATGACTTGAAAAGTCTTTTAATGTTCATAGGAAGCCTGTCCTGGATGATGACATGCCGAGTACACGTGGCACCAAGGCGCCGGCCTCAGCACCTTCCAAGACTGATCGCCAAGCCGAGCCCAAATCAGCAGAAGACCCGACTCAGCGCGCAACACCTCACCAGGATTTCGGTCCTCCCCCTGTCACTCATCAATCCTCACCGACGAAGGGGAAAATCCCAGCTTCCGCTTTGGAGAGCTCAGAGCCGGAAATCGAGGAAATTCCTCACCCCTCCGTCAAGGCCAACACTCCACCCCTCTGATTAAAATGGAGGAAGGAGATGGAAGGCTACGAGGTTGATGATGAAAAGGAAGCCGAAGAATGGGAAGTATTGGAGAACATGGCAAAGGCTCAAGCTGAGATGTTTAGGGTAAAGTCCCTTCATGCCTTGTTTCCCCGCTTAGCATAAGGGAATCTCACTAATCTCCCCCCTTTTTCCCATGCAGTGCATGAAATAGAGGTCGAAGCAAAAGTCCCTGTGCATGCAGAGAGCGGTGGGCGAGCTAAAATCTCGCGACGAGTTCGACAACGCATTATATGCGGTTAAGTCGCAATACCGTGGCAGGATCGAGGAGCTTCAACAGGAAAACACTAAACCCTGACTCCGCCACGTAGAAGAGTCCAATACCATCCGAGGTAAATATTCCCGAATAGTACTAAACCTTTATAAAATGAATGATCCTTGGATGATAGTCTCTAAGACTTGCCTTTGAATGTAGCATTAGAGGCGAGGCAGAAGGCCATGGAGGAAACATCGGAGGCAAGGCAAAAGGCCATGGAGGATGAGGTATTTCGAGCCAGCACTCAAGCCGAGAAATTGGCAAAAGAGCTGCAAGGGAACTTTTCGCCACTGACTCTCCCTGGCTCAGCCCCACTGAAGTCGGAGTAATTTGTGGCGTCCGACTGGTCGTGCAGAGTACCGACAGAAGATCAGGGCACAATTCCAAGTTTTGGATGAAAAAGTGAAGTCTGCATATGAGCTCCGCGATCGTGCTCTGGTAGGGATAGCTCCAACGCTCCAGTACCTTTACCCCCGAAGAAGAGCTGCCATCAGATGCTGATATTTTCGTGGCGCGCCTCGATGACATTACTACGCGAATCAAGACCTTCTCGCGGGAAGCAGCGACGACATGCACTAGCCAAGGCCTTGCAATTGCAAAGTCAAACTACCCCCGCCTGGATATTGAGGCCGTGAATGAAGGATTTGCATGCACCGAAGAAGAGGCCTGCGCCATGATGAAGAAAGTTCGCCCGACTGCTGCTAATCTGGCCAGACATTTAGATTTGTAGATGTATCTGTTGCCCAAACGCATAAGTGATACTCAATACTTCTGATCTCATTTATCCGAGTACTTAGTTTTATCCTCTTTCATGTAACGCGTTTGTCGACCGGTCCAGCCCCCGAGTGCCAGAAATTAGCGCTTGGCTTTCTCCGCGTGCACCTACCGAGTAGCTAAACGCTGTCTTTGACAAATATGAGCGCCATTACTCAAGAATTTTCATACTACCCAAATTCGATGAACACGTGTAAAGAGAAAACAACTTTTATTTATAAGATAGGGTGCGGTTGACTCCCCACACTATTCAGTGTAGCCCCGACTTACTGCTTAGTCATTTATGGCCAAGTAGCAAATCAGAAAAGGAGACTGATTACACAATGCTTGAATACAAGATTCTAAGAGTAAAAACGACGTAGCTGCTCGATGTTTCAGGTATTAGGCACTTCATATCCGTCTTCGGGCTTTAGCCAGCAAGCCCTCGGGCGGGTCACTTCATCGATCACATAGGGGCGTTCCCAGATTGGGGAGAGTTTATGATCGTGCTTCTGATTCCTTCGGAGGACCAGATCTCCCTTGGAGAACGCACGGCCTCATACGTTGCGCTGATGATAGCGACGTAAGCCCTGTTGGTACTTTGCCGACTGGATCATTGCTGCTTCCCTGGCTTCCTCGAGCCGATCGAGGTCTTCGTGTCTTGTTTCATCCGACTGATTATCGTAGAAACCGACAACCCGAGGGGACCGGAACTTCAATTCAATCGGGATGACCACCTCTGTGCCATAGACTCGGAAAAACGGTGTCTGCCCGGTCGCTCGACATAGCGTTGTTCTGAGCCCCCAGAGCACCGAAGACAACTCCTTAACCCAGCACGTAGCGTATGGCTTTAGGCGATCAAAGATTCTGGCTTTGAGCCCTTGTAGCACCAATCCGTCGACATATTCAACCTGCCCGTTGCTCCTTGGATGAGCCACCGAAGAGTAGAAGATCTTGATACCCAGCTCCTCTCCCCAATCTTGAAATTCGCTGCTTTTGAACTGAACACCATTGTCGGTGATGATGCGATTGGGTACGCCAAAGCGTACGATGATGTCCCGTAAGAACTCGCGTGCTTTGGCCACCGTAATTACCGGATGTTCAGATCGCTATGCCGCCTAGAGGGGGGTGAATAGGCAAATAAAACGAAAACGCGGAATTAAACAACTCAAACAGTGACCAGTCGGTCGGATGTTCCGATGCAGGTCGGATGTTCCGATCTGGTCCAGAGAGACCCCCGTCGGATGTTCTGATCTGGGTCGGATGTTCTGACGGCGTCGGATGTTCGCGTCGGATGTTCCGATCCTAGGTATTCTGGATCTGTCGAAAACCTGCAGTAAAATCTGTTTTCTCGCAAAACCAAGGTTAGATCTATTCAGGAATACTCAGAACAAGCCAACACGAATAGTGAAAACAACCAAACAAGATCAAGACAAAAACACAGCAATTTTTGTTTACCGATGTTCAGATCTTTGAAGGAAGATCCTACTCACCGTTAGGGAAGGCACAAAGCCCAGATCACCAAGACCCTAATCCCCTTACCGGATGAAGCACACAGCACTCACCGGCGATCACTAGTTGAATCCTTTTCCTTGCGGAGGTAGATTCGCACCTTCACAAACTCCGGAGGCACGCCACACAAAGATCGGCGACTCACCGGCGACACCTAGCCGTCTAGGAGCCCTTCAAGCCTCCAAGAGTAACAAATGCGATGAAGAAATTTAGATCGCTAAGTGCTCAAGAATAGAAACTCTAATTCACGGAGCACTTGGGTTGCCTTGATCTCTCTAGATCTAGATCTCACAAGATGAACAAGAGAGAGACAAAGGCTAGGGTTTTTGAGAGAGATGATGAACAGTACGAATTAGGCTCAAATCAGGTTGTAAACAGTGTCAGCAGCCTTTGGAAGGTATTAGAGACGGCTTTAAATAGGGAATCCCGAAAACTAGCCATTGTGTAGTTAATCCCGCATCGGATGTTCTGATGCCCCGTCGGATGTTCCGACCCGCGTCGGATGTTCCGATGGAAGTTCCGATGGACCCTTTACTGGATAGCTCTGAAAACTGGCAGGCTGGCTTACCATCGGATGTTCCGATCCACGTCGGATATTCTGATGGCATAGGTTCTGTATAGGGTGTATTTTGAGTGGAAAACTCACACGAACTTCGAGATACCTATTTTGAGCACTTAGGAACCTTTATAAGCTTCTCCATTTCATCCCTCTTTATAGTACGGCATCCCTAGGACTCAATAAATAAAGATTTACAAATAAAAACTAGTCTTGATGCCTTCTTGCAATACATCCAATTTTGAGGGGTACACCAACACATGTAAACATGTACCTCATGAAATTAACCTGTATAACATCTGTGCACAATTCTCCAATAGAAATATTAGCTCTATAATTGTTACTCATTAATCACCAAAATCACTTAGGGCCTAGATGCACTTTCAATCTCCCCCTTTTTGGTGTATTGATGACAACAATTATAGCTCACAAAGACAATTATTAAACTCG
>SPJY01027641.1:905281-927109 GCA_005191435.1 Raddia distichophylla | reverse complement strand
GCACCAGCTTCCAGCTGTCCCCGCGAAGCGTCAGCCACGTACCCACCGGTACCTGCATCACAGAGGTGAACACATACCAAAACCATACACCTTACCTCTCCTGCAAGGTTAGCACAACATAAGATTATCCAAAGGAAAGCTCAACATCAACACGTGTCACCCTGACACGACCCCACTGGACAACGTCCGGTCTCGCTCAACAACGCGAAAACCCGACACAACTCGACGTGTCCAGTCGGCATCGGACACCGTCCGCCAGGCACTCAACTCGTGCCTGTTTCACCAAATGCTACTCAAAGTACTTCAAAAACCACATCAAAATCAATCCCGTCACATATATTCATCACAACATAAGGGGACCCACCACATGGGTCTCAACACATAGATATAGGGATATCAAACCAATCGGATGGACGCATGTTGAAGAACATGGGCAGTCGGACAGACCTACTCCGAGACGTTGTGAGTTGTTATCTCTTATAGCGCCATCAGCGTGTAGTCTCGAGTGGTATACCTATATGGTCCTTAGACATGAGATTGTCATGGATGTCCAGCATGTTGACTTGTATACTTTGGTATCATCAAACGCTACACCGTAACAGGGTAGTTATGAAGGTGCCTACTGGGTATGCCACGATACATAGCCAGGGGTGTGATGATCAAGATGGAATTTGCCCCTCCTAGATAACAGGAGAGATACATCTGGGCTTTTCGTGTGGATGGATAAGGAAAGCGCACGGCCGTGCTAATATGACTAAGGGGTTAGTCATGGTTTGTATCCATTCTACTGCCGAGTGAATTGGTCGAGCTATCAACAAGGGTGGCGCGCATCTCGCCTTGAGCTTGACTGGTATCGGGAGGCAAAGGGATCGGTATGTGAGTGTATCAAGGTTCAGCCGGATAATGATTCTGTGCATTCGGGGGTCAATACGTACTGCTAGGTGCCTCTTTTGATCGGTGGATTGGAAACGAGTTTCCGGATCCACGGCCGACTTGCACTGAACCTAACGGGTCACACACTTAACGGGTTGGAGTTGTTTAATGGGTTTGTGCGTGGATATGATCTACTTAGAAGATAGAAACCCTAGCGGGCCGAAGCCCACTAGCGTGACTATACAAGAAGAGGCATAGGGGCGGTGTGTTATGAGTTGAGCCTTCACCACGCCTAGCCATCGCGCGCCCCTCTTGCTCTCCAGAAACCCTAGCCGCATGGTGAGGTGCTAGCACACCCCGTGAGGCGTTCCTGCTCGGTACATGTGGATACTGCTAGAGGCGCTGCCGTACGCGGACGCGCCGTTCGGTTGGATCGTCAACGAACACAGGTGAGACATCGACTAGTAGTCGGCGAGCGATCAGCAACCACTCGGCGAACACCAACGACCACTCGGGAACCACTCGGCGAGGACGGCGAGCACTCGGTGGTGATCTGGGCGAGTACGTCTACTTCCTCTACGCGCAAGGAACTGCTTCCGCTACATCTGCACGTCAAGGGTAACGATATGTGATCCTCTAGTTGCATGTGCTCCTAGGTGATTCGTGGTAGAAAATTTTTGATTTTGCGCTCGTGTAGCCTACCCGTTTCCCAGCAGGATGCGCATCCAAGCACTGGCTGCTGTCCTGCACCAAACTGGCTTTGTGCCGATGGCCTGCCTGCTCGATGAACTCCACCGGGCTGCGGACAACCTGGAGGGAGCCAGTTCCCGGCTGTCTAGTAGTAACCGGGGAAACAATGGTCGTGGCAGACGCTCCCATCCCTTTGCTGTCAGCATCGATCGACGGGGGAACCTGGCCAACAACCGGCTGGGAACCCCAACGGCCATCCTGCATGGAACAACGACAACCAGATCGTCCGGGCAGAATTGAACCGCGATCAGCGTGGTGGCCTCTTATGACGGGAGTACCGCGAGGCCGCCGCGCACGGAGCATTGCACCTCCTCAGGCGGAGCAATACAACAATCGGGCTGGAGTCTTTCAGAGGCTTGGCCTGCAACCTTCTTAGCAGAACCCGCTTGCGCGTGCCAGGCAATGGGGGGTGCGGCGTGGCCTATCACCTGGCATCGGCTATGTTCCCAGTAGAGGTACCGGGTGCAGGGCCTTTACCCTGAGCTCCGCGCAGTGGTCTGGCCTGCCAGGTTCAAACTTGGCACTATGGAGAAGTTAAACGGGACTCAGAACCCGGAGGAATTCATTTCTGTGTCTGGGCTAGCCGTCGAGGCCGCTGGTGGCGATGATGCTGTGAAGGCGAACTATTTCCCAACAAACCTGGAAGGGGCTGCTCGTACTTGGTTCTTCAACCTGCACGAGGGGTCCATCGATTCCTGGGACATGCTCTGCGAAGCCCTGATAAGCAACTTTCACGGCTGCAGTACCCGACCTGGTAGGCCGGAAGACCTGGAGGCGATCACGCAGAAAGACGGGGAGACTTTGCGCTCTTTCGTCACTCGATTCATCCGGGCAAGGAATACCATCCCCAACATGTCCGACGAGGAGGTTTGTCATGCGTTCAAGCAGGGAGTGAGGGATGTGCGCTTCATCGAGGACCTCGATCTCTTTGATGAAGTCAACGCCAACAAATTCCTTCGGCAAGCCCATCTCTATGCCAACGCTGATGAGACCATGCGGCGCTAGGGACCTAGCTCGTCTGTCAGGCAAGACGGTCCTGAGCCCAAGAAGAAGAAGAAATCATCCAAGGACAAGAAGAAGAAAAAGAAGGATTATCGACCTCTCAACACTGTCGTTGCTACGGATCGGAACCAACCTCCCCGCAACGACGGGAGGAAGGGAGGCCAGGCTGGCAAGCAGAAGCCATCGGGCGACCGGGGCAACGACGCCAAGCGGGACTACGATCCTAGTAAGTTCTGCCGTTTCCATCGGTCTAACGGGCACAACCTACACAACTGTTGTATCTGTCAGGGTCAACTGAAGGACTACATGGACGACAAGGGCCCAATGCCGGTGCTGGCCGACGAGGGCAACAACGGTTAAGGAGGTGCCCGGGATTACAATAACTCGGACAACTTCCCAGAGCTTGCCCGCCACATCAACATAATTGTGGGCGGCTCCTCGGTGTACGCTTCGCGCCAGGAACTCAAGGAGGCTGCCCGGGAGGTCTTCAAGATCGAGAAGGGCAAACTCCAGCCAAGCAAGCCTAAGTGGATCAACTACGATCTGACGTTCTCCCGGGACGACTGTCCTCCGGGAATGGTCATGGCCTAGAAGTTGCCCCTGGTGGTGGCTCCCACAGTCAGCAACTCCACAGTTGCCCGGGTGCTCATCGATAGAGGCAGTTCCCTGGACATCATCTCGGCGACTGCCTTGGACGAGATGCAGGTTCCTTTCTCCAAGATGAAGAACATATCGCTGCCCTTCTCCAGCATCGTTCCCGAGCAGACGGTTAGCCCTCTCGGGCAGATCGTCCTCCCGGTAACCTTTGGAGATCCCAAGAACTTCCGCACGGAGATGATCACCTTCGACGTGGTTGACGTCACCATGGCCTACAATGCCATCTAGGGACGACCCTCCATCGCCATGTTCATGGCGGTGGTCCACCATGGCTACCAGTGCAACTGGCTTCCTGGACCGAAGAGTCCCATGATGGTTAAGGGGAACTACAAAGTCTCCCTCGACTGCAATGAACATGCTCTTGACCTAGCCAAGCAACTGCCGCAGCGCTTCCCGGAAAGCATTGAACCACGCCTGTCTATCCGCCCAAAGGCTGCCCTGCAGCCGGGCGGGGTCACCAAGGAGGTACCTCTCAGCGAGGATGCTCCCGACAAGACAGTTCGCTTTGGGACCACCGTGGACCCCAAATAGGAACTAACGCTCATTACCTTCCTCTGAGCAAATGCAGATGTCTTCGCCTGGGAACCATCCGACATGCCCGGTGTCCCAAGGGAGGTAATCGAGCACCAACTAGCAATCCTTCCTGACAAGCATCCTGTCAGGCAGAAGCTTCAGTGATTCAACGACTTCAAGCTGGGGATCATGAAGGAGCAGCTGTAGAAGCTCATAAAAGCCGGTTTCATCGGCCCGGTACAGCATACCAAGTGGCTGACCAACCCGGAGATCGTCCAGAAGAAGGGTGGCAGGTGGCGAATGTGCGTCGACCACACCGACCTCAACGCGGCATGCCCGAAGGACAATTTCTCGCTGTCCCGCATCGATCAACTGGTAGATGCCACAGCGGAGGCCAGACCCATGAGCTTTCAGGACGGCTACTCCGGGTACCACCAGATTAGCCTAAGACCTGAAGATGAAGAGAAAATCGCCTTCATTACGCCTTATGGCACATACTGCTACATGACCATGTCTTTTGGTCTATGCAATGCCGGGCAACTTTCCAACGCCTAATGCAAAAAACTTTTCCCGATCAGATCGGATGCAATCTAGAGGTCTATGTCGATGAAATCGTCGTAAAAAGCAAGGACGAAAATGATCATGTAAGCGATCTAGAGGAGACATTTTGTAACCTCCAGAAACATCGAATAAAACTTAACCCCGAGAAGTGCGCCTTTGGTGTATGTTCCGGGATGCTTCTTGGCTATGTGATCGGTTCCCTTGGTATCAGAGCTAACCCTGAAAAAATCGAAGCCATTGAAAGGCTGGCATCTCCTCAAAGTGTCAAGCCGGTCCAAGCCCTAACCGGAAGGATGGCCGCTCTAAGCCGCTACATTTCCCAGTTAGGTGAGAAAGGCTTACCTTTCTTTAAACTCATAAGAAAACATGATGGCTTCACCTGGACCGAAGAGGCCGACAAAGCGTTCAACGCGCTGAAAGCCTACCTGTCATATCCACCCGTTTTGACAACACCCCGCCCAGGAGAGGAGCTTCTGCTATACTTAGCAACGACCTCCCAGGTGGTGAGCTCAGTCCTAACGGTGGAGAGAGACGGGGGTCCAGCGACCAATCTACTATGTCAGTACGGTGCTCCACGGACCTAAGAAACGCTCCCCGGTGGTCCAGAAGCTGCTTTATGCACTTCTCATGACCTCTAGAAAACTTAGACACTACTTCCAGGCACATAAGATCATCATACCCACCAAATGGGGTCTCGGGGACATTGTTAGGAACCCGAAGGCCTTCGGCCGCATCGCTAAATGGTCTATGGAACTCATGGAGTTCGATCTCCAGTCCATACCCCGCCTGGCAGTCAAGTCCTAGACAGTGGTCGATTTCCTGGTAGAATGGACCAACCGGAGACAGGCTCCGAGGAGGAACCAGAGATACCAGAGGAAAGGTGGATGATGCACTTTGATGGCTCTCGCGCTTACCAGCGCTCGGGGGCTAGGGTCGCAATCACCTCCCCTACAGTTGATATCCTCTAGTACGCCATCTGTTTACACTTCCCGGCAACAAACAACGCCTCGGAGTATGAAGCCCTCCTTGCAGGGCTGAGAGCTTGCCAGTCTCTTGGCATCAAGCGACTCACCATCAAGGGAGACTCCCAACTTGTCATCCAGCAGGTCAACAAGGAGTATCAGTGCTACGATGCTTCTATAGCATGTTACTTGGCTGAAGTGAGGAAGCTAGAGAAACACTTTGACGGCGTGTTCTTCACTTAACCACGGCGAATCACACCCCTGTCAGATTTTCTAACTTGCTAGCCGATCAGCTCAAGCTCAGTTCGATTCGAGCGTCGAACACGGCGAGGAGCGACACGCAGCGATTACCCAGGTTCGGACCCCCTTGCGGGTAACAGTCCTACTCCTGCCGAGCCTTAGCTCTTTTCGTGTTGTGGTTGTGTGGAAAACGATTACCGAATGTCCAACCCCCTCTCCCTTCTCTCTCTTCCCCTTTTATACAAGCCTCGAACTGGCGGAGTGAGCCGAGGGGATAGGCAGTACAGTATGCTGATAAGACGTGAGGGACGGGACAGGAGAGACGAAAACGTGCTGCTACTGTGCCGTATGGCGCCGCCCACGTGTGCTTTGCAAGTGGCTTCTGACCGTGCGAACACGCCGGTGAGACTGCGGGCGGGGCCCAGCTTGCTCCTTCTGACGCGGGCGGCCACCCTGATGATGGAAAACTTTCTCTCTGCCGGTCAATTCCGCAGCGCCACAGTGACAGTTGATCAGACCTGCAGAGGTCACTGTGGCGGTAATCATCTCTTCATCTGTCTATCCGCACGTAATGTCGCATTGAATGCGCCTGTCCTTCGCAGCAGGGGGAGCCTTCGCCCAGAAGACTCCTTTCAAAACGCTCCCTGCCACGCGGGCCCACCTGACAGTGAGGGGCTCTGCGCGCGCCGAGGGGCTCGCCCACACACTGGGGCTTGGTCGCCCGCCTGACGTGTGGGGCCCTCGCCCGGCGCTCCGAGGGGCTCGCCCACACGCTGGGGCCTGGTCGCCCGCCTGACGTGTGGGGCGGGGCCTGGTCGCCCGCCTGACGTGTGGGGCCCTCGCCTGGCGCTCTGAGGGGCTCGCCCGCACGCTGGGGCCTGGTCGCCCGCCTGACGTGTGGGGCACTCTGAGGGGCTCGCCCACACGCTAGGGCCTGGTCGCCCGCCTGACGTGTGGGGCCCTCGCCCGGCGCTCTGAGGGGCTCGCCCACATGCTGGGGCCTGGTCGCCCGTCTGACGTGTGGGGCCCTCGCCCGGTCTTCTTTAGGACTCTTCATACCCTGGTACTTATTGTACCGACACACTTCACGCACTTCGATGTTCTCTATGCCCCAAGGAAAGACAACGCCTTGGCTGATCAATTCTCTAAGATCGGTTCCACCCGATCGCCTGCCCCTGTAGGAGTGATGCTCGAGCATATCTATAAGCCCTCTAAAACGTCCCCGAACGAGGCAACGGAACCTCCCGGTAGCATTTCCATCCTGGCGCAAGCACCGGACTGGATGACGCCATTCACGCAGTACCTGGAGCATGCGACATTGCCCCAGGAACTAGCTCAGCAGACTTGGCTGAAAAGGAGAGCTTCCGCCTACTGCACGGTTGACGGCTCTCTCTACCGCAAAGGTGCTCTCGGTATCCTGACCAAGTGCATAACCCGGTGAAGGAATCGTAGGCCTCGAGGGGGGTGAAGAGGCAAGTTTTACCCATTGTTTTTGGTTGTTGTTTGGTTTTAGTCAATTTAAACAACCTAAGCAACTAAGCTAAATTGACTAACTAACGAAGAGCTACGGAGCGGAATTAAACTAGCAATTCTAAACAATGGATAGCCGAAGCAAATAAAGAGAGCCGAAATAAATGCGGAAGAAGGTAAAGGGAGACTCATGATTTTTTACATGGTTCGGTGCAAGCACCTACTCCACGATGCCGAATCACTCAAAGAGTGACCAGGACTCTCTCGTCCGTAGCTGGCAACTTACTCGGGAAGCTTTCGAAGGCTAAGCCCCGAGCTCGCTTCGGACCCTCACACCAAGGCCGGGCTGCCACACACGTCGAGGGCTATCCCAACACCCGGCACCTTGGTAGGTGCTGACCTCAGCTCAAGAGGTGTTTTGTACAAGGTTCGTGATGGAGTCTTCGGCTTGGACGCGGACCGACGGAGACTTGAACCTTGGTGTTGATGTCGGCAACTTGGCGACCTCCACGCGCCCGGAGTTGGCGTCGACCACGGCTTCTCTCGGACCTCGTCTCCGGCGAGGTGGAAGCACCCGGTTCCCGCACCGGGTGACCCCGCCAGTGGCGAGGGTTTCGTTGGTGAAGGTTGATGGTGGTGTTGGTGAAGCGGTTCACGGACGAAGGCTTGGACGTCGAAGCTCGGGGATGGCAAGATGAGGACTCAACACCGGCAAGTGAGACCCAAAGAGCACACACGAAGAACTCACCGGGAAACCCAAGACCCATGCCAAAACTTGCAAGAAAACCAAGCCAAACCATGGGGGAACAAGAGGGGTGACCTTGCTTACCTTCCCTCTCTTCCCTCTCCTCTCCTCTCTCTCAAATCCTAACCCTAGGTGTGGAGGCCATGGGAGGAGGAGGAACCATGGGGAGAAGCTCTCTCATGAACACAAGTGTGGGGTGGCTGAAAATAATGAGCTCTCTCAACTCTCAACAACCCCCACGGATCCCTTATATAGTCCCCAGCCCAAACTAGACATGTGTCACTCATCCAACGACTCCCAGTTCAAACAAACAGCTGAGATGGGCTCGGGTCTAGGTCAGTTTGCTCATCGGACGCGTCCGAAGGATTGTGGGCGCGTCCTGGAGTCTTGCGCGATCCCCTATCCCCAGCTGATCGGACGCATCATCCGATGACTCATCGGATGCGTCCGACTGTAACTTTTTGATCGAGCGCCTGAAATGACTTAGCCAAATTTAGCTATGCTACCTCTCGTCGGACGCGTCCGATGACGCCATTTCTTCGGACGCCAGTGAGCTCTCCCTTGTGACCTATCTATCGGACTCGTCCAATGCCCATCGGACGCGTCCAATGACTGCTTCCTGGCAGCCATCTCACCTCCTTCTCATCCTGTCTCACCCATTCTCTCACATGGTCTTGAGTGGCTTGGGATGAGTTAGTTGGTCACTTTGTTAGCTTCCGGGGTAGGTTTGGCTAAGGATGGGCTCAACTCGAGGTTTGGATGAACCGGGTGGCTTTTGGGCAGGAGTTTTCGCGCCTAAGGCGTTTGATTTGACTTGGTGGCTACGAAACTACCCGGGACACGACAACACGGCCTCGGATGCTTTCGGGCCCACCCGATGGCATCGATGCCTATCCAACTGCCCTCTCGGACACCTGGCACTCTTTCGGGCTCTCTCGAACATTCTAGACCAATCTAGTCAATTCCCGGAGAGACGAAGACCGAGTGCTCAATGAGACCGACTTGCTAGGGAGTGAGACTCGCACAACCGTGCTCGAGCCTCGGACACGCACGCAACCAAACGACATAAAAAGAATGTGCTAGGCAAAGTAATGTCCTTAGTTGACGTGGCACCAAATGCCGAAACCTATTGGACCTAAGAGTCCTATGAACTTACAATCTCCCCCTTTTTGGCAATTTGGTGACAAGACCCTGCAAAAGCAATCTCAAGAGTACAAGAGCATATGTCTCATGGCATTGGGATTAGTTGCATGACCAATGTCCATATCCATGTATTGAGCATCCATATCCATGAAAGAGCACAATTGAGCAAATGCCAAAGCCTCCACCATTCTAAGCACATCACAAGCAAGCTCAATCATCCTAAGCACATTATAGTTCCTTGGGGAGCAATGTGAGCATGATCCAATGCATTTGGGGCACAAACCTATTCAGAAGCAAGATACACATGCTCTAAGCACGACCATGGCATTAGCAAGTTACAACCCTCTAGAGGGACAAATGTGAGAGCAAGATACAACCTCAAAGAGGACTACTCAGGAGCAAGATACAACCCAAATTTGGGACCATTCAAGAGCAAGTTACATGTAGCAATGAGCAGGAATTTCAAGCACTAGTGAGACATGATCTAGAGCAGTCTAAGCACGAGTCAATAGCACAAGTCAAGTGCACACAAGAGCATAGGCATATGAACTCAATTTTAGCTCCCCCCTAGATCATTGCATAAGAGTTTAAGTGCTGAAATTAACAAATGGGCTCAAATTTCTCAAGTTTTGCTCTCTCGCTCCCCCTCAACACATGCTCACATCTCTCTCGCTCCCCCTCAACACATGCTCACATATAACTTTGGGACCCAACTAGGCATGCTTTCCCCCTTAGCCAATTTTAGCAAATTTTTACAAAAGCACTTTGAGATTGATATGCACATTCTCTCCCCTTCTTGTAAGCAAAATGCAAAAAGAAGTACTAAACTGGCACTACTTTGGTCATGCATATGAGAAAGCAAACCAAGAGCTCGACGATTTATGCCAACGCCAAACGAGACCAATAGACCACTACAAGCCTATCAAGTCTAGTGCAAGGTCACTCGATCAACTTAGCACAAAATAAGCGTGTTTTATGTGATCTTTTATCATTAGCACCCAACACACAAGTACTAGAATAGCCTATAGCCGCATGTTTCAACCATAGCATTCAAGTACAAAGGAGAATACCAGCTAACAACACTATTGGAGCTAAACTAGTACTAGTTTGGTAGTCAAGCTTTGTGAGAGAGAAAATTATTTTGGTTGAGCATTTCATTCCTTTATTTTATTGAAAGCTTTTGTCACATGCCATTTTTCAAAACTTGCTCTATTCACAGAATTGTTGGCAGCTTATTCATTATTTTTATTTTTGCTGAGCAGTTTTGAAAAAGCTCTCATTTAGCAATCCTGCTACCCCCAGTAATAGAATGCCCAATTACACGAGTTAGATTCTAGATTATCCAATGCAAAAGAAGAGCAAATGAAGGAAGCAAATGGCTCTAGATCATCTAATACAAGTGCAAGGCATCAATTTTAGCAGGTAATTTGTTAAGCTTTAAATGAGTAAGTGACTTAGCTTCCAAGCACTAGCTCTCAAGACAGGTAATGACTAAAAGGAACAACTCGAGAAGCGGGCATAAAAAGTAAAGCTCAAAGTCACAAAACTCAATGCATAGGTATTATAATGGGACCTCTCCCATAGTTCCACCTAGTTTTTCAAATTGCATTTGACTTATCGAGGATGTTCAATTCATTGCGCAATTTGCAAAAACGGATTTCATCCAATGGTTTGGTAAAAATGTCGGCAAGCTGGTCATTTGTTCTCACATGCTCAAGCACAATGTCACCCTTTGCTACGTAGTCTCTCAGGAAGTGGTGACGGATGTCAATGTGCTTGGTACGCGAATGTTGGACCGGATTGCACGCAATTTTTACTGCACTCTCATTATCACACAGTAGAGGTACATGATCAAGTTTTATGCCATAGTCATATAATGACTGAGTGAGGAATAGCTATTGAGCACAACTACTCCCTGCCGCTATGTATTCGGCCTCGGCCGTTGATAGAGCCACGGAGTTTTGCTTCTTGGAGGCCCAAGATACTAAGCATCTACCTAGAAAATGGCAGGCGCCCAAAGTGCTCTTGCGGTCAATCTTGCAACCGGCATAGTCGCTGTCGGTATACCCAAGTAACTCAAGCCGCGCACCCTTCAGGAACCAAATACCAATACTAGGTGTATGCTTTAGATATCTAAAAATGCGTTTGACAGCTTTTAAATGCGTTCCTCTAGGGGATGCTTGGAATCGAGCACACATGCAAACGCTAAACATGATATCTGGCCTAGAAGCAGTCAAGTAAAGCAAGGCACCAATCATAGAGCGATAGAGCTTGGGATCAACAGGAGTACCTTGAGTCTCGAGGTCGAGATGCCCATTAGTCGCCATTGGAGTCCGTTTGGGCTTACAATCCTCCAGCTTGAAGTGCTTGAGCAAGTCGGTGATGTACTTCTCCTGAGAGACAAAGGTGCTCGTGCAAAGTTGACGAATTTGAAACCCAAGAAAGAAGTTGAGCTCTCCCATCATCTACATCTCAAATTCCTTGGCCATCATCTGATTGAACTCTGTGCACAGGGACTCGTTGGAGCTGCCAAATATGATATCATCCACATAGACTTGGCAGAGGAAGTGGTCTCCATCTATCACTTTGGTGAACAATGTTGAGTCAACTCGCCCAACTCTGAATCCCTTCTCTGTCAGGAAGTCCCTCAGCATCTCATACGAAGCCCGTGGTGCTTGTTTTAGTCCATACAGCGCCTTTGACAGTTTGTACACATGATCAGGGTGCTATGGGTCCTCAAAGACTGGAGGCTGCTCCACGTACTAACTCACCGATGTATCCGTTGAGGAATGCACTCTTGACATCCATCTGTTTCATCACAATGTTGTGGCATGTTGCGAATACCACAAGCAACCTGATTGCATCCAAACTGGCCACCGGTGCGTAAGTGTTTCCACAGTCAATCCCATCGATCTGTGAGTATCCCTGTGCTACAAGCCTTGCCTTCACTGACCCAAACTCATCCTGCTTGTTCTTGAACACCCGCTTGGTGCCGATCACGTTGCAGTCAATTGGCCTCTCAACAAGTGTCCAGACCTTGTTTCTATCGAAGTTGTTCAGCTCCTCGTGCATTGCATTGATCCAGTCGGCATCCTCAAGTGCCTCCTCGACCTTCTTTGGCTCAAGCTCAGAGACAAAGGCCTGAAACTGACATATGTTGACTATCCTTGACCTGGTCTGCACTCCACGTGTCGGGTCACCAATCACCTGCCCAGCTGGGTAGTCATGGGCAACGGTGTGGTGCTGTCTCATGTGTGGTGCAGCTGACTCGACCTGCTCTGCGGCTGCATCTGGTGCTGACTCTGTAGCTGTGCTATCCTCTGGCTGAGCTGTAGCTGGAGCGGGCGCTGACTCAGTGGAGCTGCTGTGCTGAGGTGATTCTCCCTCTGAGTCAACTGCTCGGTCTGGTGTTGGTGGAGGAACTGGTGCTGGCACTGGCTCGTCCTCTGGTTGTGGCTCCACTGGCCTAACATCCCCAACTAGCATCTATTGAACTGCTCTATCCAAGTCGTCATCCGCCACATCATCCAAGCCGTCAAACTACCCCTGGGACCCGGCTGACTCGTCAAACTTGATGTCACAGCTCTCCTCTACAAGTCCTGTCCTTTTGCTGTAGACTTTGAAGGACTGTGACCTCTGTGCATATCCCCAGAGGAAGCGCTCATCAACACGGCTCTGGAACTTCCCCAAGTGCTGGCGCTTCTTGTAGATGTACACCTTGCAGCCCAATACCTTGAGGTAGCTGACATTGGTCTTTCTCCCAATTAGAAGCTCGTAGGCGGTCTTGTTGAGAAGCTCGTGCAAGTAAAATCTATTGACGCAGTAGCAGGCTGTACTGATCGCCTCAGCCCAGAACTCGTCAGGCGTTTTGTACTCATCCAGCATTGTCCTTGCCATCTGAATTAGTGTCCTGTTCTTCCGCTCAACGATGCCATTCTGTTCGGGAGTGTACGTGGTAGAGAATTGATGCCCTATCCCTATCTCATCACAGAACTCTTGCACATTAGAGTTAACAAACTCGGACCCATTGTCACTTCTCACGCGTTTTATTTGCAATCAAACTTATTTTGGACCCTTTTTTGCAAACCTTTTAAAAACACCCCCAACGGGGCTTTTGTCTGGCAAAAAGAAAACCCAGGTGTAACGGGAGAAGTCGTCAACTACCACTAAGCAATGTAAGTTGCCCCCTAGGCTGGCATATGTGGTAGGACCAAACAAGTCCATGTGCAACATCTCTAGTGGACAGGAGGTGGACATGACACTTGGCAGTGTGTTGATTAGCAACCTGTTTTCCGGCCTGGCAAGCACTACACAGTCTCGACTCCTCAAAGCTCACATCCTTGACCACACGAATAAAATCATTTTTCACCAACTTCTTAAGATTGGCCATCCCCACATGTCCCAAACGCCTATGCCAAAGCCATCCAAGTTCGACTTTGGCGAGAAGACAAACTGAGTCATTCGTGGGTGGAAACTCAAATTTTGCAAGGAAAAGGTTTTGGAATCTAAAAGCTTTGAAAATCAGGACATCATTTTGATCCAAAAACCTCATTTCAGTTGGCGAGATGTGACAATGGTACCCCAAGTCGAGCAATTGAGCAACCGAAATCAAATTGTAATGCAAAGTCTCCACAAGGAGGACATTCTGAATTGAAAGTTCTGAAGAAATGTATACCTTCCCGGAGCCAATCACTCGACTCCGGCTCCCATCACCGAAAGTTACCTTCTTCGGGAAGTTGCCTTCTTCCTAGAGTGAGGTGAACAACCCAGTGACGGTCGCCGGTCCTGTAGTTCACCTGCACTCAAAGCCACAAGAGAAAGTCACTTCGAGGACTCAAGAACCCATTTAATGGCTCCCCGAGGGTTAGTCTTAGAAACAGCAAAGGAATCGACAAGTGACTTTGTCGACGATTGGGAATCGGGTTCCATGAGCTGAGTTTACTTCTTGTTGGGGGACAAGATAACCCCTTCTAACCGGGAGCGTTACGTTCTGGATATGATCTTCCGGGGAGCACAGATGACAGAGACACGATGGTTTTTATCCTGGTTCGGGCCCCTCACCGTCGAGGTAACAACCCTACTCCAGTGCTTTGTTGATAATCAAAAGGTTACAAGTCGTCCGGATCAGATCCGGGGAAGGTGGTGGTGCACCGTAGGGTGAGGCCGGGCTCAGCCCGTGATGAGGACATCACCCCTACCGATGTATCCACTCTGCCACCACCTATCGTGCAAGGACCAATAACAAGGGCACATGCGCGACAACTAAACCACCAGGTGGGCTCGTTCCTTACTACACAAGAGGGTACCCATAAGAGCGAGTTACTACCTAATAATGTTGTTATTGTACTTAAGAATTATGGTGTTGATCACCGAGGATGGAACTGTGCGCCAAGACAGGTCGGAAACCAAGTCTACCACGAGTTGGAGTCTGGTTCGGTCACGGCGGAGCAGTCTGTCTTCAAATGGGCGTCGCAGATGCATATCAACTCCATTTGGGCTGTTCAAATACATTACGGAGAAGCTCTCGACGAGACCTTTCCAACGGATCCAGTTGCACATCCAAATTCCTTCTGAGTTGATCACAATCGTCAAAAAAGAGAGGCAACCAGATTCTGTTGGGCCGCCCGGTGCTGCGTCACCTTGTTTTTGGGCTTCGGCCCATGTACCCCGCGCAATGGGGGAACCCCAAACCCTAGCCGCCACCTTTATTCCTATTAAAACTTCGTAGCCGTTATTGTTAGAGTTGGGTTTTGCTTAGATATATTTCTGCCATCGCAGTATCGCCGATATTCGGTTTGTGGAACCCCAAATTCGTGATCTTAATACATATTTGCAATTCGAGATTGCTCTTCTTCGTTCTTGCTTGTGTTTTCGATTTGCTTGCCGGAACTAGCCTTCGTGGTGAGGTCAACCGTGCGCTTGCGTGGTTGAGAACGAACGGAGACGGTGGTGTAGCGATTGCTGGCCTAGATCGGTGCTAATCAAGGTCGGATCGTCAACGTCGAGTTCTCCACCAATCGTGTTTACCAATACCTGTCGGAAGAGCCTCGGTTGCCCGTCAGGTATACTTGTATCCGCTCTGTTTCATCTTCCACCTAGAGTCCAGAAAATTGCCCCACAAAATAAGTTTTGTGTACGTCATCCGTTCCGCTATGCAAACCACATCGATCCCTCGCAATTTCTGTTTTCAGTGTGCATTGTTGAGTTAGTGTCCTTAGGCCGTGATTTGGTTGCTGGTTTTGATTGTGTTTGTAGTCCTATTGAACCTTTCCGCTGCATCACCCATCCTATCACCGCCATACATCCCACAACCAAATCGAGTCCTACTCGGTTTGCCCCGCTAGCCGCCTTGTGCTACTGTCTCGCCATCGCAAACCATAGATAGGTAGCAAGCTGCCTTGTATCAACTGCCCTGCATCACTACTCATCTGTTTTGTCTACCTGCATGCCCACTGTTTACGTCCCAAGAGTCAAAAATGAAATCTTTCCCTACCCAGAAATCCTGATCCGGAGACCCTTTGGAAAAACAGCCATAACTTTTTCATACGAACTCCGATTTGGGTCCACGACCACTCGTTGGAAAGATCTCGACGAGATACATCCAACCAAAATCCATCAGGAAGACCACCTATCTGGCCCCCGAAGTTCTTGCACGCTTTTCAGAGGACACTCCAAAAATTGTATCGGCCATCTCCAACCACCAAATTGAGGGGGAAACACCTCTATATCCATATTTCTGTGTTGCTGAGGTTGGAAAAATATCAGAAAAATAATACAAAAAATTTGAAAAGAAAGAGGCCACGCCTAGAAAAGAGCCACGTACTACAAAAAAAAGGTGCCATAAACCATCGGGGTCGGAATTGATTTCCACCTTTTTGTCCTGCTTCTAACTTGCTGTGTTTTGCTTGCTATAACAGTCCTATAAACACATTTAAGCCAGCAACACAAGTTAGGTCTTTGGACATATATTCAGCTTTGCTTTCTGGATTCAATTATTACTGACCTTTGCTACCATAACTGCCTTCCAAGCTACACAAACTCCTTGTCAGCACGGGATCATACCTTGCAATCGCTTCACTCACCGTTCACCTATCATCATCACCACCAAGCAACCGGGTGAACCCACTGCAACATTTGTAAGAACCTTGGAAGAGCGAGGTAAGACGCGTGAGAGTTCCAGCCTGACCGAGATTTGTAGTCGATAGGAGTAATACCTTTATGTTATCTTCTGTTTTATTACTAACAATGACAGGCCCCCAAACAAGAGCTAGAACTACGGGAGATGATGATGATTTCTGAACACTTTTCCAAAATCTTACTGACGATCTAGCACGAAGGGATAAGGAACTCAAGGATGCTCTCTCCAAAACAACCAAAGTAGTGACCAAGGTAAACAGAGAGATCAGGGAAGAGGTTGCGAAGGTTCGGCTAGATAACCAGGAGGGCATCGAGAGGCTTGATCGTCGTATCTCAGACCTTGCCAATAGGGTTGAGATCGTGGAGAACCAGCAGCCTCCAACCGGAACCACTGTAGATGAACAGAACGAAGACGATGAAGAATCACATGCCCATGCTGAACACCCCAATGAAGCTGCCATGCATCGTGTGGAGTGAGACGTTAGACAAGAGGTGCACTTCCATCCCGACCACCAGTTATGAGAGGTAATAATGGTCAAAATTTTAATAATAATAACCGTATTGATGAACAATTTGTCAAAGTTAAGTTTACCATACCTCCTTTCTCTAGATCTTATGATGCTGAGGCGTACCTAGATTGGGAAATGACTGTTGAGCAAAAGTTTAACTCTCACCTTGTTCCTGAAATCTATAGAGTTAGACAAGCCACTAGTGAGTTCAACGATTTTGCTATAATTTGGTGGAATGAACTAGTAAAGTCTAACATACAACCTGAAACTTAGGACGCACTGAAGAGACAAATGCGCTACCGATTTGTGCCACCTTCCTTTAAACGTGATTTGTGCAAGAAATTGCAGCGCTTAGATCAGGGTAACAAGTCGGTAGAGGAATACTACCAAGAACTTCAAATTGGAATGTTGCGTTGTGAGGTAGAGGAAACTGAGGAGGATAAAATTGCTCGTTTCTATGGGGGTTTAGGCAAGACATACAGAATATTGTTGATTACAAGGATTATCATGAGGTGAATAGGTTGTTCCAGCTTGCTGTTTTGGCAGAAAAAGAATTGCAGGGACGACAACAGCGACCACGGAGCAACTTTGCTCGAACCGGCCGTTCGAGGACCGAACCGGCGGCTTCATGCGGTTCACCGCACAAAGTTCTGGCAGCTCGCAGGCAACGGCTAGCCGTCTAGAAGTTTTTAACCTCTAAAAAATAATAAATCCGACGAAGAACATAATTAGAGATAAATTGAAAATTCAAAGGATGAAGCTAACTCACAGGACACTTGATCTCACTTCTCAAACCCTACCCAAAATTTAGACCAAGGAAGGTGGTGGCACTCCCACAGGTGAAGGAAGCCAGCGGCGGCGAAGAGAGAGTGAGAGAGAGAGAGATGGCGAGGGGGCGGGGAAAGAAGGCGGGGCAGCAGGAAGGGAGAGGGGCGAGAGAAATAGGAGGACAACAACGGTGAGTGGCGACGACGGTGGCCACGGGCGGAGTTTCGGCGGCGGGCAGGCGTTGAAGGGAGGAGGAGGAAGGGGATTGGCGGGGAGAGTGGGAGGAGATACTGTGGTGGCGGTTGGAATATGGGTTAAAAAAATTGGATAAGTTGTACGGGATAGAATTTACGGAATGTTATTGAAGATGAGAGAGATATATAGAAGAAATCTTTTAGGTTGTCTCCAACAGACTCCCCTAAAGCGTCCTCTAACTCAAAATAGGGAACGAATTCTTCTCCTATGTGCTCAAAGCATTCCCTGTTCCGTTTCCTAAAATAGAGATTTCCTCTCAATTCCCTTATATGTAGGGTTTCTTTTTCTTCCCCTATTCAATTCTCTATATAAGGAACTTGTTAGAGATGGAAGAAATATAAGGAGAGATTTTTTTAAAGGGAGCCTGTATATAAGGCTATAGGGGATCAAATTTATGGATTCCTATTGGAGAGAGCCTAAGGGCGTGTTTGGTTGCCTGCACGCAGGCTGGCCAGGCTCACCGCGTGCAGGCAACCGATGTTTGGTTACCTATGTGTCCTTTAGAGCTAGTCTCAACCTATGCAAAAACATTGTGCTGGCCAGGCTTGGGGTGAACCTAGGATGAAGGCACATACTTCGATGGATATTTTCAATTCGTTCTTTTGTTATATCTTTTGATTAGTATCTCTGATTACTAAATCGATTTTAAAAATGGGTTCATGACATTTTTTCAAACAAAACTAGACCACACTTGCCATATAAATTTTAAAAAAATATTTTTTTATTTTTTACTTTTGATTATCTATTGTTTGTTTTAAAATTTTTATTTTCGCTTTAAATTTGTAGAATTTATAGAATTTTTCCTTTAAATTTGTTTTTGTTCTCTTGAATTATCCAACTCTTCGGTGTATGGTCAACCAAACAACATCTCTGTCCAGCCTGGCTCAACAGGTGTAAGGTAACCAAACAACATCACTTGTACATATTCAACCAGGCTCATCTCAGCCTGACTGACTTATACGGATCAGGCCCAAATCGTCCTTGCAATCAAATAATCTAAGAGGTTAAAGATGAACCTTTATCATGCAGCTTCTCAGATCGTACACCGCGTAACTGCCTAGCATTTTGGGCCGTTCCTCGGCTTTTGGGCCAACTTCTGGTTGATGCACGCGCAACCATCGTGTACGAAACCAATTTTGTTTTTACTTGGTACTAGCGAGCATGTAACTGCTGCCTTCGGTTTTTTTACCTGACGCTACACCTTCGACCATTTGTCTTATTCAAAAGTTTAATGTAAATATGCAAAAATATTACTTATGCTTAAATTACCTTTAATGTTAAAACAAATCACAACAAAATAAATGATATTTACATAGGTTTTTTAAAAAAAGATGAATGGTAAAAGGCGTGTCTAAAAGTCAAACGCGTCAAATAAAAAGAACGGAGGAGTATTTTGTAAAAATAATAAATTAAGTCTGAAAATTATGAAATTATTTGTGGAGCTTCCTAGATTTATGTTGAGCTTAGAAAAATATGAAACCTTATTTATCAATATATTTTGATTTATTAAAATGCAATAGTCTTTAAAGAACCATTTTATAAACCTAAAATTCCTAGGCTCCATTGCGATACACCGTTGATACCTTATCATGTAGAGTATTAATCCCTCCAGTTCTCAAATAATGGACGTTTTGGACATTGACACGGTCTCCAAAAAGCAACTTTGACCATAGAAAACCATTATAATTTATTTACAAAATGCACTAAAATTATAATATTATGAAAGTTCTTTTCGAGACGAATCTATACATATGAATTTTATGTACTCAATCAAAATAGTTTAAAAAATATCGATGGATAAAGTTTCAAAACTTTGATTTTGAACAAAGCTAAAACGTCTATTATTTGTGAACTGGAGGGAGTATTTGATTAACGGTTTTGCAAGCTGATACTCGTTAAGCTCATCAGATATCATGCGGATGGATCCCGATCGTCTGACGTCGGGGAAAAACGAAGTCAGCTGACTTCGCATGTAATCCACCGTCCTTTGATGATCCAACGCAGCTACTGCAGCTATTCCTTTTCAGGGCAATACGTGCTGTTCAGCTAGGCTATGTTGGGCTAATTCCAGAGCTTGCACTTGCTAAAGCCCAGACACAACAGGGGAACTGAACTAGCAGAAAACTGCAGAGCTCCTGAAGCTGACAGAAAACTCCACTGTCTAACTGATGAATTCAAGCACCAAGTTCAAATGACTTGCTACAAATGGCTAAAATGGAACTCTAGACATATTCTTAGAATATTTGAACAGATATAAATTATACATATATCTTATAACAAGCTCAATGTCAATCTGAAGTTGGTATGAGTAAATTTCATGGCAATCTGAATCTGGTATGAGTAAATGGAGAAAATGAGTTTTTCAGTTCTACACACTCACAACATTGAGTTTTCATTTTCAGATTTAACTTTTCAAATTGAAATTACATTGGCAATCTGATGTTGGCATGAATAAATGGAGAACATATGTTTTTCAGTTTGTAGGACTGAGAACGGTGAGTTTTCATATTTCAGTTTCAGAATATAGCCAGTTTTCAATTTCAGATTTCATATGTTTGAGTACCAATTTCATACTTCATATACAAAATATCACCGATATTGTCCAGTACAAAATAATTCGGTGTTCGAAACAAAATATAACCGAATTCCAGGTAATATTCCTAGTACAAAATATAACCAAATCCCGGATAAATGATCCTTGCAAGTTAAAATAATTCTTCGGTGCATAACTCGTTGGACATTGATCCCTGTAGAGTTAAAGCAATGGTTAAAGTTCTATTAATGATACAATAGTTCAATGAATACAACGGTTAAATCTAAATTTTAGCACATGGACAAGATTACCATCAATAGTTCAGTGAAGCTATTGATGACCCCATATTCTTCACCATTTGTGATGTTCTCCCTAGAACAATTATCCTGTGCTATTTGTGCTTCCAAACCATCGTTCCTAGGCTCTTCTTGCTAGCAGGAGAATGAAGCAAATGATTTAGAAAATAAACTCCGTACATACTAAATGATTTAGAAAAAACTCTATACCGTTGTCTTTTTCCCTTGTCTTGTAGTCTTGCTTTGAGCTTTTTTTGTTGGCATGCGCTTCTTATCAAGCCATGTTCTTGTTCTCCTTGACGTGCTTATCCGTACTTTCTTTTTCTTTAGCCGCATCCCGAGCAAGTCATTTGATGCCTCAACATTGGTATGAGTTGTACTTTCAGCACATGGCTCGCTTGAAATAATTCCACAAGCATGCATTTTTTTCTTCAACTTGCTTAATGAGCATGTCTAGTGTGCTGTCTATTAATAAGCAAATTTCTAATGAGCTGGCTACTTGATCTGTCAAACTATAAAATTTGTGGGAGAGTAATTTGGAGCGAAGTATGGCATCCAACATTGGATTTTCAATTATGTTTCTTCCTGGTTATCTTGTATTAATTGTTCAATAGCGAGCTTCTCGTGTCCACCGCTTTAATATGTATTGTGTTGAAAGTGTCTTGATATTCATCAAATCAAGAACCTTCAAAGCATGACCACACAATATTCCAACTCTATTGAATTGACTGCAAGTGCATATAACTGATTGCTCCAAAGGATTGCCAATAACTTCGCACTCTTCGATGTTTAAATTTTGATCAAGGATCTCAATTGTAACTAGGTATTAATTAGTTCCATCCAATGCTTTAGTGCATGCTCGTATGGACCTTTCATATTCATCTTGAAAAGCTTCAAAGATGATGGGTGTGTACAGTTTGCTAGCTTCCAACAGCATAGGTGTCCTCATTTTGATTCTAGGATTTTTTTTCCTCGAATCAAATGTTGATTCCATTTTCTTGTTCCTTTTTCCTTGCACCACCCTTTCAAATTGCTTCAGAAACCGGATGATGTCAAGATTTGATTTGAAATGGTCTTTCAAGTCGCTGTTTAGACTCTCGCTTAACTGTGTACTTCTCATTCCCAATGTGAAAACATCCTTCATGTAACACGCAGCCCATTTTTCTTTTAACTTATAGATGCTGTCTAGCCAAGACTGTTTATCCACTTTACTTCTCATGTGTCAAATGCTTCTTCAAAAGCTGGCTTGTCCACATACTCAAACATACAGGCGCTGAAATCTCGTAGAATCTCATTCTGATGTAGATGTTTGAGAGCATTCTGCAATATGTGAAAGGTGCAAAGTCCATGCCATGCTTCTGTGAACACTTCTCCAACTGCTTTACCCATTGCACTATCTTGATCAGTGAAGATC
>SPJY01027641.1:882355-905050 GCA_005191435.1 Raddia distichophylla | reverse complement strand
GCGAAGCATGGCATCCAACATTGGATTTTCAATTATGTTTCTTCCCTGATTATCTTGTATTGTTCCATAGCAAGCTTCTCGTGTCCACCGCTTTAATATGTATTGTGTTGGAAGTGTCGTGATATTCATCAAATCAAGAACCTTCAAAGCATGACCACCCAATATTCCAACTCTATTGAATTGACCGCAAGTGCATATAACTGATTGCTCCAAAGGATTGCCAATAACTTCGCACTCTTCGAAGTTTGAATTTTGATCAAGGCTCTCAATTGTAACTAGGTATTCATTAGTTCCATCCAATGCTTTAGTGCATGCTCGCATGGACCTTTCATATTCATATTGAAAAGCTTCAAAGATGATGGGTGTGTAAAATTTTCTAGCTTCTAACAGCATAGGTGTCCTCATTTTAATTCTAGGAATTTTTTTCCTCGAATCAAATGTTGATTCCATTTCCTTGTTCCTTTTTCCTTTCACCACCCTTTCAAATTGCTTCAGAAACCGGATGATGTCAAGATTTGATTTGAAATGGTCTTTCAAGTCGCTGTTTAGACTCTCGCTTAACTGTCTACTTCTTATTCCCAATGTGAAAACATCCTTCATGTAACATGCAGCCCATTTTTCTTTTAACTTATAGATGCTGTCTAGCCAAGACTGTTTATCCACTTTGCTTCTCATGGTGTCAAATGCTTTTTCAAAAGCTGGCTTGTCCACATACTCAAACATGCAGGCACTAAAATCTCATAGAATCTCATTCTGATGTAGATGTTTAAGAGCACTCTGCAATATGTGAAAGGTGCAAAGTCCATGCCATGCTTCTATGAACATTTCTCCAACTGCTTTACCCATTTGATGGGGACGGGGGTCCCGATCTTCCGACAGGTATGGATAAACACGATTGGTGGAGAACTCGACGTTGACGATCCGGCTTCCAATCAGAACAGATCTAAGCCTGCAATCGCTACACCATTATCTCCGCTCGTTATCAACCACGCCAAGACACGGTTGACCTCACCACGAAGGTTAATTCCTGCAAGTGAATCGAGAACACAAGCAAGAACACGGTAGATGCAATCTCAAATTACTGATTACCGAATAAGCACACAAAGTGGGGGTTCAGCAAACCGATACACGGCGAAACTGCGACGGCAGAATAATCTAAGTAAAACCCAAGTCTAAACTAGCGACGGCTACTAAATTTATAGCGACGGCTAGGGTTTGAGGCGCAGCCCTAGGAGGTACATTGGCCATGGGCCCAAAGTGGAGCGTCACATCGCCTGACAGATTCTGGTCGTACTTTTGTTTCGACGATTTCCATTGATCCGTAAGGAATTTAGAGGTGGACAAGATCCGTTGGAAAGATCTCGTCGAGAGCTTATCCGTGCATACCAAGAACGTCCAAAACGGAGTTCGTATGCATCCGAAGCATCCGTTTTAAGTTGACTGCACGGAGATAGCCGAACCTGACTCGAAGACAAATTGGGCTGTCTCTTGGACCGGCCTTGAATACAACGTGACTTGTGGGACCAGAGGGTGTCGATGGGGTGGTGGCCACGGTGGAGGCCGAACTGCTGACGGCGACAACGCAATACCAGCATGATGAGATTGCCGGTTGTGCACGCGACCTGGCCATGGTGCAGGTCGATGATGCTATATAGTTAATGATGGCATCATAGTTGATGTAGATGATGTAGAAGATGCCGTGAAGTGTTGCCAACTCGTCGTAGATGAAGAGGCCGTAGATGAAATAGTCAATCGAAGACTCGTCGACGTCCATGCTGGCGTAGTCGACGAAAATATTGATGACCACCACACTGACGTAGTGTTGGTCATACCAATGATGAACATGGTCACATCATCCTTCCCTTCTTGATTGTGAGTCGTCCTCGATTCATCCTTGTTTATCTGTAAAAGATTAGCTCCAAAGAAAGGTAAATCAATAAGCATATCATTTGCAATCAAATTGTTAGAATCAAATCGATTAGGATCCACATCCTCCCCTTCTTGAAATTTTTCTTGTATTTTCGAAACAAAATTAGAAACACTTGATGTCCTCTGATTATTGATAATGTAGTTCTCTAGCTGATCACATACTTGTATCTGATAAGAAAAATTTATATTTGAGCAAATGTACACTCGATTCACCATGTATTTTTCTTTATCATTATATTTATCCACAATATGAATAGTATTTCTAGATAACCATGGGAAATTAACAAGCTCTTCTTTAAATTTTCTAGATCACATAGAGCATGAAATTCAATATAACCCATAATATTTAAAAAAGACAACAATTTCAGCTCATCATTTTCGTTAACAATGTGAACAACATGCTTGTTTTGAGCACAAGTGTTTGGTTCTGAAGCAAAAGTAACATGTTCATTCACTAGTTGTGGCACAGATATAAGTGAAGATTTATCGCACAAATCTTCTTTAACACAAGAAACATCAAGCAAATCATCTTGTGATAAAGGTAAATCAACAATGGGTTTCACAATTTGTTGTTCTAATATATCATGATTTGTGAAAGGTTTCAACACATCAATATCGTCCTCATATAGAATGAGTACGGTACCTTTTTCATTACCTTTGTTTTTCTTCTCAGCTAATGTAGGTACATCCTCAGTAGTCAATGTTGAAAGCAGAGGTGCAGCAACAAGCGTCTCTTCATTATTCTCATCCTCAATTTTATTATTTACACTTGCCTGCAAAATATTAGTCGTGCAAGAATACACACCATTTTTACAAATAGATGTGTTGGTTTTTCGTACAACTTTTTTATATTTATTTTATTTTCAGCTGCACAAGCAAAAGCAAAGGTTTGCAACAGAGAAACATATTCTTTATCAACAACAATATTATATATGTTCTCATTAAGTCCACATATGAATCTACTCTCCTTCTCCTGATCTGTTTCCTCGAAACCACAACGTAACAACAAATTTTGTAATTCTTCATAGTAAACGGTCACTGATTTGTCATCTTGTTGTAAACATTGTAATTTGTTCAATAAATTTTTACGATAATAGGCAGAAAGAAACCTATCCTTTAATTGTTGTTTCATGTTTCTCCAAGTCGATGGTATCCCAATACGAAAACAATACGCATTCCATTTAATTGATGCATTATTAATTAAAGCACTAGCAGCTGTCATAACCTTTCCTTTATCGAAAATTCTATGTCCAGCAAAAATTTTATCTACTGCTATTTCCTAATCAATAAAAGCACCAGGTCCAAATTTTATATCATATAAAGGAAGGTTCTCAATGGTATTACCATGCTTGTTGGTAGAAGATGATGTGTAACTCTTCTTCGATTTCTCCTTATGATGGAACCGACCAAAATTTTCTTTAGCCTCCACACCAATGATGCTTGCATTCCAACTAGTGGCTGATCGCTCTAATCTTTCAATTCCATTGTATGCTCCTGTAATTATTAGTAGAAAACACAAGATAACACAAAAGTATTACCCCTATCAACTACTAGGTTTTAGAAGGTGGAGTCACATACTCTCAAGCGTCTTACCACGGTCTTACAAGTGTTCTTACCAACGCTGCAGGAGGTACAACCGGTGGCTGGTTCATGATACTAAGACGGGTGTGAGCGAAGCGATTGCAAGATTAAACCAGAACTGATAAGAAGTATGTGGAGCTTGGATAGGCAATATATAGTAGCAAGGAATATGCAATTATCGAAATCAGATTAGCAGAGCTGAATATACATTCAAAGTACTTATCAAAGTTGCTGGTCTAAACCCGTCCTTAGACCTAGCTCAAACAAGCAAAACAAATAACACAACGCTTTGGATACAAAAGAATGCAAGCACTTCTGATTTCTCTCTTTCATTCTTTTCCTTGCTTTTTTTCCTTTTTTTCTTTTTTCCTCTTTGTGTGGCTTCTTTTTATGCACTTGTCTTTTTCACTTGTTTTTTAAATATCAATAGTGCCGCATATGAGAGATTACAAGATATATACTCAAACACTCAATTTTCTCTCGCTGAAAAAACAGATCTACTATGCAGAAAATTTCTATACTGTTTTCGGACTTTTAGAAGCCTCAAACACTAAAACGTATAACAGCAAAGTTGTAGATCTTTTCGTGCTGATCAACTTAGATATATGGAACACCCATTTTGGATAATGGATCTAGGAGATATGGGCCCCGCAATACAGACTGCTCAGAAAAATCAGATACACATATAGAAACAATTCCAACGCGATTTTTGATCTGCAGATAGAGTTTCTGGAACTTGGTGTAATGTACAAAGTTGTAGAACTTTTTCTGGGCTACAATTTAGGATCTAAATTTGTTCAATTTGGAGTTCGGACAAGGGAGATAATGACAAAACACGAACTATACAGATTGGTACCCGATTTGGACGCGACGGCGGCGACGACGTGATGGCGACGATGCACGAGATGACGAACTCAAATCTTTTTGTGGGGCAATTTTCTAGACTTTAGGATGAACAATGAACAAAGGGGATACAAGTATACCTGACGGGCAACCGAGGCTCTGATACCACTTGATGGGGACGGGGTCCCGATCTTCCGACAGGTATGGATAAACACGATTGGTGGAGAACTCGACGTTGACGATCCGGCTTCCAATCAGAACAGATCTAAGCCTGCAATCGCTACACCACTGTCTCCGTTCGTTATCAACCACGCCAAGACGCGGTTGACCTCACCATGAAGGCTAATTCCTGCAAGCGAATCGAGAACACAAGCAAGAACGCGGTAGATGCAATCTCAATATTACAGATTACCGATTTAGCACACAAGTTGGGGTTCCAGAAACCGATAAACGGCGAAGCTGTAACGGCAGAACAATCTAAGCAAAACCCAAGTCTAAACTATTGACGGCTACTGAATTTATAGCGACGGATAAGGTTTGGGACGCAGCCCCTAGGGTACATGGGCCATGGGCCCAAAGTGGAGCGTCGCAGCGCCCGTCGGATTCCGGCAGATTCTGATGTAATATTGTTTCAACGATTCCTGTTGATCCGTAAGGAACATGAACATGGGACTGGATCTATTGGAAAGATCTCGTCGAGAGCTTGTCCGTACATACCAAGAATGTCCAAAACGAAGTTCATATGACGCCGGGGCATCCGTTTTAAGTTGACTGCGCGGAGATGGCCGAACCTGATTCGAGGTCAAATTGGGCTCTCTCTTGGGCCGGCCTTGCCATGACGTGGCTTGTGGGACCAGAGGGTGCCGAAGAGGTGGAAAGGCGTCTTTCTTCAGTATGTCTTCACGTAGTGGAGGCGGCCAGGGTGGTGGCCGAACTTCTGGATAATATCGCGCCTTGTCCAGAGGTCGATGATGCTGACGGAGTGATCGACCTGGCCATGGTGGAGGTCGATGATACCACGTAGTTGATGATGTCATCATAGATGATGTAGACGATATAGAGGATGCCGTGTGGTGTTATCAACTTGTTGTAGACGAAGTAATCGACGAAAATCTTGATGACCAACATATTGACGTAGTGTTGGTCATATCTATGACGGGCATGGTCACATCAATGTCCAAATGGCCGGTCTCCACCTTCGGGGAGAGGCGCATAAGGTGTTGGTCTGTTGGACAACTCGGAGTTAAGAGGTGCCGTGGAATGATTTCTAGGAAACCTTCTTGCAGAGGCTCACTCGCCATGCAACGACTGGTCCACTTGGTGATCTAGTGAACTTGAAGCGGGGGTGGTGGTGGCCTATCGTAACCTTATGCATGTAGTGCACAAGACTTCAACGAGTACAACAGCATTTCTTTGGGGAAGGACAACGTCAAACAGTGGACTCAGCCAATGCATCGTCTGTCAACCACGCAAGGCTAGTACATTGGCACCTGCAGTTCTTCTCCAAACTCTCCCAGTTCCTCACAATGCGTGGGCAGATGTTTCAATGGATTTCATTGTCGCCTTGCCCAAGTCTCAAGGAAGGACAACGATGCTGGTGGTGGTCAGCCGTCTATCCAAGTACGGCCACTTCATTGCACTTAAGAGGCCCACTTCGGCTCTGGTGGTGGCTGATCACTTCTTCGATCATATAGCCAGACAACATGGCATGCCCGAGTGCATAGTGTCAGATCAGGATCTGGTTTTCACAAGTGCATTCTGTAAAGTCTTTTCAAGAGGTGTGGTATTCAGCTTCTAATCTCGTCTGCATATCACCCCTAAACAGATGGCCAGACGAAGGTGGTCAACCGCACTCTCGAGATGTATCTCCGCTGTTTGGCAGCCGACAACCCTTCTACCTGGGTTAAGTGGCTGTCATGGGCAAAATTTTGCTATAACACATATCACTCTGCCCTCTAGATGACTATGTTAACTGACAGGTTAGTCTAGGCTTGCCTTCACGTGTCTCTCCATGAATCAGGTGAGCATTTGTTATTCATTTATGCAAAAATCCAATAAGTATATTGTGTTGTTGATGTGGGTGTTTTCGATCGAATGCCCCAGTTCTTGGTCACAGGCCAGAACATGAGGTGGAGTGCGCCGCTTGAAGGCGACATCGCCGTATGATAGCGGCTGTACGGTGTCACCGGCCAGTTGTCGACGTTGACCACTCTTGAGTCCTGGAATTTGGTGGCACTAAAAGCGTGCCTTTTCTTCGTCCATTTCTCCTCTTTATTCAAGCGCTAGGTGTTCCTTACACTGGACTAATCACTAGCTAAAAATGAGGAAGCAAACTAACAACAGATAAGAAGATAAGCCATCAAGGCCAACTAGCTAACGACCCACGCACTAACCGCCTTCAGCCTGAGCCTCATCCAGCCGCATCACGGCCAACCTGGCAGCACGGGATGTCGACTCAGTCCGTGGGCCTAACAATACTCCCTGCCTAGACACTTGTCCTCAAGATTGAAATCTGGATAAGATTGGCGAAAAACGATGGCGTCGACCCAAGTCACTTCCTCCACCGGTTCACCAACCCATTGCATGCACCAGGAATTGACGATGACCCTTGATGAAGTGCTGCTGCAAAAGCTGATATGGTGTTGGTCGAGCTGCATCAGAAGGACCTGCATTTAGGGGCAGTTGTGGTGACTCAACGGGAGTACTGTTGAAGGGCCTCAGCAATGAGACGTCAAACACATCATGGCGTTGAGCACTTTCAGGAAGCTCTAGGCGATAAGCCACTTGGCTGATGCGGGCTGCCACTTTATAGGGACCAAAGGACCGTGGAGCAAGCTTGTGTTGAGAACTCGGCCGCAAGGAGAGCTAGCGATGTTGTTGAAGTCGCAACCATACCCATGAGCCAACAACGAAGGTAACCTCATGGTGATGGCTATCGTAGCACTGCTTCATGCAGTTCTGAGCTTGGAGAAGATGCTTGTGTGTCTGATGTTTATAACGGATAGTCCTATATGGATCAGACTATCTGATATGAAATCAGACTATCCGATATTGCTTAAATTAGGGTTTTAAGCCCTTTAGCAATTTCAAGGATACCACCTGCACCAAATAGGATTAGAGAGTAATAACCAAGTAAAACAAGAGAAATAGACACAAATCCACATGGAGACTCGAAGAAGTTGTTCCTGAAATTCGGATATTTGAGGAGATCCTACTTCGCCGTTGAGGCGGCTCGGTCACACTTGAGACGGGGTCCCACAAGACCATTTGTCTCCCGAGTTGCAACAAGCACTCCCAGTTTCACTCTTTGGATCCTTCCCTTTCGAAGGCGAATCCGGACTTCACAAACGGTCCCCGGCGACCACACCAAGTGCCGGTGTCTCTAGGGTGACTCCTAGCCGCATAGGAGCCCTCAAACTTCAAGAGTAACAAATCCGGCGGAAAACCAACTTGGAGATGGGACCAAGTGCTCAATGATGTAGCTTGACCAACACAAAGCACTCAGACCTAGCTTCTTCACTCTCACAAAGATGCAATCAATAAGATTTAAAGTGGGAGAGAGGGGGAAGGTGAGGAACTAGTGTTGTAATAAGTGCTCAGCTGGAGTGAATGTGAATGACAACCCTAGCCCATATGGGGAGGAGGAGAATAAATACTCACACCCACCAACTAGCCGTTTGCTGCTGACAGACATCGGATAGTCCAATATGAAAGTGAGTGAAACTCGACGCAATGGCTATTTTTGTGGTTTTGGAAAGATTCTAATGATATTCAAAAAATAATCAATCAATAAGGAGACAAGTCATATCGGATAGTCCAACAAAAATATCGGATAGGGATCTAGAGACAGAGAGGGGTCGATCAGACCAAGCACTGGATATTCCGATCCACATCAGAACATTCCAGGGAAAATATCGGATAGTCCGATATTTTTGCGACTTTGAGACAAAGAGGGGTTGATCAGACCAAGCATCGGATAGTCCGATCCACATCGAAACATTTCGGGAAATACATCGGATAGTCCGATATTTTTTGCGACTTTGTGACAGAGAGGGGTCGATCAGACCAAGCATTGGATAGTTCAATACACATCGAAACATTTCAGGAAATATATCGGATAGTCTGATATTTTTTGCGACTTCGAGAGAGAGGGGGTCGATCGGAGTAGGGATTAGAACATTCCGATATACATGGGATAGGGGTTGATCCGAGCAGGGATCAGAACATTCCGATATACATCAGATATTCTAGTTCAACATCGGATAGTCTGATATGTTTTTAATGAAAACACTCAAATTTGATTGGTGGATAGAATATGACAATATTCATCTACCATGAACACTTAGATCATCTAGAGATGTTTTCCGTCGCATCCCTCTTAATAGTACGGCGTGTCCTTAAACTCAAATTAAAAGTAAAAGATATAGGTCTAAACTCTACACACCGTCTTCTCCTTTTTGTCTTCAAAGACTCCGTAAGCATCCCATATTTATTTAACAAGCTTAAAATCTGTCCATAAACTTATTATACATATTAGTTTTTTAATTGTCCGTCATTTATGACCAAAACCCACATAGGGCTTAGATGCACTTTCAATCTCTCCCTTTTTGGTGATTGATGACAACACAATTAAAACTTACAAAAAGATTTAAAAAGGAATATTTCTTTCGAATGATCAAGGATATAGCGAAGCTCACCCTAAATATGTGGAATTTGGGAAACATGGTGGCTCCCCCTATATCCTTGCATTCGTGGGGTGCATGTGAACAACATGCGCAAGTATGAGCCAAAATAAACAGCAGATGCATATAACATGGAATTGGGCACACAACAACACAATCACATAGCACAATATACATCATAAACAAGTTTAAGCAATTACAAACATCCAAGTTCAGCAAATACAACCACGGTCCAGATCGAAGATAAACAAAGTTTTAAACTATTACAACAATACAATAATATAAGTGCGATAACATAACAACAATTTCATTACAATATGATAGCTAAGCTGTCGACGGTTGAGATATCGATCTCAAGCCAACCAAGGTTCTTCAAGAGTGAGATAGGAGACACGCCGAACAGAACGAACAACAGCGAACAGGGAGACAGGGGTTTTTATCCTGGTTCAGGCCTCTCGGGAGAGATAATAGCCCTACATCCAGCCTTTCTTTATATCAAAGAGTATTACAAAGTGGAACTCGACGAGATTAGCAGGTCTCGGCGAGATTATGTGTGTACAGGAAGTAATATGCGATCTCCTAAAGTCTAATAGCTTCAGGTTGTCTTGGATCGGCCCCTCAACACTCCAATGAAGGTGTTAGCGGAAATCTGAAATCAAAGTTAAAAATGGGTGCCACCGTGAATGTAATACTAGCTGATCTTACCAAATTGGGAGAAAGTGTATTGAGAAAGTGTATTGTAATACATATTTGTAAACTCTGAATATTTGTAATTGCACAGTATGGCTGGATGATTGCACAGTGCCCAGAGCCGGTCTGACGTAATACATATTTGTAATATTTAATGCTATTTCGATTTTAGTTGTCAACCAGCTGTGCATCTTCTAATTGTATTAAATGTGGTTTAGTAAAAATAAGCATAGCATTCAAAAAATACACCTCAGTCCCGGTTGGATCAACCAACCGGGACCAATAGTCTCCCAGCCGGTGCCGCTGGTCGCCACGTGCGCACATATCAGTCCCGGTTGGTAGACAAAACCGAGACAAATAGTGTCCCCCAGCAGTTACTCCTGATTGCCACGTCCTCACCTCTCAGTCCCGGTTGGTAGGTAAAACCGAGACTAATACGGCTCCACGTGTATTCCGGCCGACCTATCGAGGAGAGATTTAGTCCCGGTTGCTGTAACCTGGACTGATGCCCAGCAGGCATCAGTCTCCAAGGGCTGTCCCGGTTCAAGAACCGGGACTGAAGCCCGTTCCGAACCGGGACTGAACGCCCGTTCCGTAGTAGTGAGAAGATTCAAGAACTTCTACGTACGGTTAGCAACACTAGTTAACTGGTCAGCTATAAGATGCGATTATATACATAATCATGAATTCATGCAACGCACATGGAAAATTGCTGAATTCTTTTTTTACTTGCGGGATCTGGAGTTTTGTGGCTGAACTTTTACGCTACACGCCTACACCCACTGGTTGCCGTTGTTGCATGCTCATTTTAAATTAACCGCGCAAACTGCTCTTTGCTAAAAAGATCGAAAGGATCGGTGCTGATTGTGGCATGTTCTTCTTTATTTTGTACCACCAAGTATAAACTAGACGGAGTGCTGGTGTCTATTTGGGCTTTGCATGGCAATATCATATCATGCATTTGTACGGTCGTAACGTGGCCTATTCTGTCCCTGTATTAGCTTTGGCATAAACAAGGGGGACACTTGAATAGCCGCATGGTTCTCGAGCTGACTAATGACAGTTAAATCTCATACTAACCCCCCTACATTACACACACCACTCGAATAACAAGTAACGAGCGAGGTGGCCCGCGCGTTTGCGCGGCTAGATTTGTTTTGGTATATAGTGTTTATCTCTAACTCATAATCTATCTCTAACATATCAGATCGGATTTAGAGTTTATCTCTAATATATTATATCAACTTTAGTATTTATGAATTTATAATATTTTCTTTTAATCCAAGCCATATAGATCTTTTTTTTTGTTTGATTAATCTATCCCATTATAATTTGGTCCCACACAGTTGATTGAACGGATAAAATAACCATATTATATCATTTTTAGTATTTAATCTGAATTTCTAATATTCTTCTTTTAATCTAAGCCGTTATAATCCGGCCCCACAAAATCAACGGCATAGATCTTTTTTTTTATTTATGTGAGAATTTCTTTGATTGATCTTGGCCGTTATATTTTGGTCCCACCGTTGATCGAACGGTTGAAATAATTTAAATGATGTGGACGAACATGGTGGCTTCTTTTTCCCCTCCTTTATATATATAATAGATGGCCAGCTCATGCATATATACAAGAAAATAACCTTTTTATGGTACACTAAAAACGAATATGGGCCATCAATTCCCTTTGATCCAACAATTTGTATTACTTCGCCTACATGAATGATGACACTAAAAAATTACATTATCAGCCATCCATCGTGTATTATAAAATTTCTTTGCCTTTGATAAGGGATGTATGGGTTCTCGAGAAGAGAGGGGCCGTGGTGCCATCCCCCCACCACCTGCCCGAATCCCACGGGTGAATAGAAAGTTAGATCTACGTGGGATCTCACCTGAATCGCCCCATCTATCCTCTTGAGGAGGAGTTTGTTTGGTTTCAAATTCCAATTCAAACAGGAGGCTTCTTTTTCACAACAATGTTACACTATCGATGTCCTGCTATAATATCAACCGACTAATTGCTACTTTTGTCCACTTTGCCGACTAACCTAGAAACTCCTTCCCACCATTTCCAGAAACGTGACTTCAGCCGTGGGATCTGGTTTGGACCGGGTATGAAAACAACCCAACATCCTAACACTCAACTACACCAATTAAATTTTCAAGTTGGTGGATGGATGACATTTTATTTTGCCTTCGTCCACCCAGATTGCTTAGTGATCCTATTATTTTTGGGGTTTCTAGAGCATCCGTTGGAACGTAACAATAGGATCTTCTATCGTTCACTTAAAAAAAAAATGTACTATAAAATACTACGAATTATGTATCAGACCAAGCGAAGGAATATTCCGCACACTGTACTGCCTCCCAAGTTATTTGGAAGCGAAATGCATCTCGATTGTTCTTCTTTCTTATTAAGGTTGGTGAATCATTGTTGGATACTGGCCGTGTTCTCGCACATGCAAACCTGTGCTGTGTATGACACGTCTACCCATCTGCTTAGTAGGTTCACTGTGCAGTCACACGGTCGAGATTTTGGTCTGTTTTTTTTTTGCTAAAATTTGCTGAAAATTTTAATCTTGAAAATTAGAATTTTTTCGGAAACATTCTGAAGAGTCCAAAAAATATTAAAAATTAGTTTACAAACGTTAAAAAAATATTTAAAACCTCACAAAAATAACTACAAAGTACTGCAACATTTGGTTGTACAAAAATAACAAATCTTTGTTTAAAGAGCTGAAAAGAACAAGAACTTTGTACGTCCAAGTCGGATGTGCATCGGAAACTTTTCTTTGTTTTCCCATGTTGATGATGATACACGTAATTTGTTGTAGAGACGGGGAGCTATATTTCCATTATCTTAAAATAAAAAATATCTACTTACCCTCTACACGGCACCATCGCACCAAATTGGTTTTCGAATCCAAATAACGGGTTAACTTTGCTCTTGAATTAACGCAACTGTCCTTTAACGACAGTTTGACCTATCAAAACAGTGGTTTTGAGAGTTTTCGCTCACGTGACATCCATATATGCAGTTTTGGAGACGTGGCCGACATGTACCACACAGGTGGTGGGTAACACCATGCTTCCTAAATCTTTAATCTCTCCCCATCTCTCTATACACACATGAAATGTGGGTCCCAACTGCTCTCCCATGACCACGAGCACCCGTCGACTCCTCAGTATGCTATCGCTAGCTGACCAATCAACTTCCCCTTCTCCTTTTTTTTCTCCTCTTCCCTCCTCTCTATCCCTCCTTCTCTCACACACAACATGCTGGCCCACGTTGCTGCATCGACAGCCACCTTAACACAAGGCATGGGTTGGTGTACCACCTCTCATGGCCAAGTCATGGCTTACTTTCGCTGTTCTATACCAATAGTGCTAGCACCACCCATTCTCACTTTTTCATTTGCCTCACTGAACCACGTCGTTGTTGACTTCAACAATCCAACAAATTTTAATTGCTAGCTTTAATTTTAATTTAAACTAAAAGGAACAATACCATAGTTCATAACCAAATTAGTAACTTTTTTAGAAAATAGTAGTGTGTACATACATGTTCGTTTTTTAAAAAATGGTACGTATTTCTTGGCGACATCTTTTTTTTAGACTTCTTGTCAATCAAACCAACCTATGTTAGCCCGTGCTATGGCCCAAATATAACTGGGTTTTAATCTGTACACTTGAGCATGTTCAGATTTTCCAAAACCAAGGTTATCTCGACGCTAAGGGGTGAGGATCAAGAAGCCACCTAAGGTTACCCAAGATTAATTATCTCGACGCTAGGGGACGGGAAGGAGCCAGCTAGCGCCTATACTGCCTACATGTCACCATGGCGGCGACTAAAAAAGTTGAACCATTTTAACCTTAATGTATGACTATTTTGACCTATATGTTACTTATTTTATAAATGTAAAAAAAGTATATGTATGATGTATTTCATTTCGATGTATTTCATTTCATTGAGAAAACATTTAATATTATAAAAATATTTCATATAATCATATTATAAATTATTAATCAATGCTTAAGATCTCCTAAGCGCTATCTGGGTTCTCCTAGACCCACCTAGCAGCACCGCTTAGGACCGTCTTCATCCCAAGCTCAACAAGAGGCCTAGCGTAGAATTCGCGGCAAAACTCCTGCTGTTGCATGCAAGCTCTCGGGAACAACATCGCCATTTTTGGAAAACTGAAAGAGGCAAACAAAAATAGAGAAAGGAAAATGGAAAATGGAAGAAATTTCTTGCGTGTTGATCCAGTAGGAAAAATAACAATTGGAATCGATTCCATGATTCCTGATTATTGACTTCTGTGCTCAAATGCTGCAATCGAAAAGGTGTAGGATTGATTCAGAAACGTTCATTTTTCTTGTCTCGCATTCCTTTCTTTTTCACGTGAAATTGTTCAGACTTAATTGTGAACAAATGTTAATTTGCAGGTAGAGATTTACGTCGTCGTCGTCGTCTATCCAGTCTAGCAACGATGTGTGCAAGGAATACGCGCGCCATTGTTGTTGCATGAGTTGTTGAGATGCCAATGGCCGTGATCTCCATCGACGTCGGCTGCGATCCACGAGGAAGGAGGTGATCATGTCGCGCAAGCCGTCGCGGGGAGCAGCTGGGAGGCGGTCTCCCCGAGGAGCGTTCACGACGGCTGCACGAGCACGACGACGGGCACGGGCGACGTCGCCGACGACAACACCGCCAGCGCCAGCTACACGGCGGCACCGGAGGCCGCGACGGCGACGACGACAAGAACCGCGATGGCTACAGTGTACACCGGGCGGTCGGCGTCACCGCCGACCACGCCGGCGGCGCGGCGGCATGAGGGGGCGCTGTGGAAGGGCGTCATCGGGGCTTGGCGGTCCAAGACGAAGCGGCGCGTCGCCGCCGGAATCTCCTCGCTGAGCCTGGGGCCGATGATGTCGTCGCTCCGGCGGCTCAGCGTCCGCGGCGGCACAGGCACCTGGCGGCGGGCGGCGGCGGCAGCGGTGGCTGCCGACGAGCATGAGTTCAGTGTGCTCCGGTCGCGCCTTCCGGACCTCTCCCTCTCCAAGCTCAAGAACGCGCCCAGGCATTGAGGCTAATCCTGATAAGATAGCGACCATTGAACGCATGCAGCCGCCCACTCGCCTTAAGCATGTCCAATGCATTGCGGGCTGCTTCGCTTCCCTCGGGCGGTTCATAGCCCGCCTGGGAAAAAAACGCCTCCCCTTATTCAAGTTGCTGAAGAGGACCAACCATTTTGAGTGGACCAAGGAAGTGCAACGGGCCTTCGAGGAACTGAAGAAGTACATGTCTTGGCCCCCAGCGCTGGTCGCTTCTAAGCATAGTGAGCCGCTCCTCCTTTATGTGGCGGCCACTCCGGCGGTGGAGAGTGCAATGCTGGTGGCAGAAAGGGAAGGCGTCCATCGTCCGGTCTACTATGTCAACAAGGTGCCGCAGGACACGGAAGCCAGGTATCCTCAAGCCCAGAAGATGATGTACGCCGTGTTGGTGGCATCCCACAAGTTGCGTCATTATTTTCAAGGAAGGGCGATTACGGTCGTCACGTCGTTTCCCCTTCGGGAAATTCTTCACAATCGGGAGGCGCAGGGCCGGGTAGCCAAGTGGGCGGTAGAGCTCGGGGAGTTTGGATTGCAGTTCGCTCATCGGACCGCCATCAAGAGCCAGGCGCTGATGGATTTCATTGCAGAATGGTCTCCGGGGTTTTCAAAGGCAGAGGTGGAGCTCGAGCCTTCCGTCTGAACACTTTTCTTTGATGGATCATTCCGGCTTAAAGGCGCGGGGCTGGGGCAGTTTTGGATAAAGTCTCAAAGGCTCTCATCGTCTCCTTAGACAATGCGCTTGAGGTTTTGCGGTCTCCCGGGGCGCGTGTAGCACCTCTGGAAGTTGGTCCATTGGGCCTCACAAAGTTCCTCCCAGGTGCGGATTGACTCCTCTCATTGGTTGAGAAGCCAAGTGTGGGTTATCCCCGTGAGCATGACCGACAAGTAGTTGACCATGACGGCGTCGTCGCCACTGGACACCAGAATGGCGGTCGTGTAGCCGACTAGAAACTCGACAGGATTATTTGCCCCATCGAACTTCTTTATGGGCCGGAGTTTGAATTTTCCTATCTAGGACATGGAGGGGAGTGCCCTAGAGAAGGCCAGGCATTCGCGCAAAACCTGCCCGCCCCCGTCTCGGGCGACGGGCTCAAGGGCACCGGCACCGGGCCAAGGAAACCGAAGACCTCGCCACAAGGTGCTTAGGCACTGAGCCGAGGTGGCCGAAGACCCATCCCTGGTGTTGGTCAAGCGTTCGGACAAAGCCAGTGCTATGTGGGTACCCCTTGCGCTCCCGGTGGGCATCACCTTGCCCGTGGGTGTGGGTCACCTCACGCTTGGTTAAGCGAGCGCGGGTGTATTCCCCCTTGTGCCACAAGGAGTTGGCATGTTGCTCGCGACGTGACCGATCGGATAGGGACAAACGGTCCCTACGGGAAACACTCTGGGCACAAGCCTGCTCCTCGAGCTCGGCCGCGAGACCTTCCGGATTGTCGGCGATGACTGTGCCTAAGTCAACCATAGTGAAGCCACGCTCGTCGCCCTGTGCATGACCCGGTTGACGGCTTGTAGGCGTTGTTAGAGTACATGCTTAACACATTTTGAAACCGTACACCGCAATCCACACGCAACACGTGTGGTACTAGCGAGCATGCATGCAGCCTACAGGTTCCAATATCGACAGTAGTAATGGTATTCTTCAAAACCGAAGAACCTGTAGTGGCATAGATCGAATTAATCCGTTATAAAGCAGGGGATAACGAAAGGGAACCCCGGCACTTACGCAGTCAACGGTGGCTCAACTCTAAAACAGAATTGGACAAATGACATGAAGTCCAATGTCCGAATAGGTTGCAGCGGCAGGGGAAAAAAATGACCCTTAACTAAATTGTTATAGTTATTTGATGAAAATTGACGTCGTTCATTATACTTAAGAATTTCCATGGTATTGACTTCTACATGCTTCATTATAATAGCACTATTATTCAATATAATCATTTTGTTGTTTTTATCGCAGAAATTCTTAAGACGGACCGAACCATCGAACTACCTAGTGTAGGGCACTGAAAGGAGAGGAGATTAGTACTCCCCTACTTTGCATGAATGGCAAAACTCGTCAATCAAAAAGACGGACATAATAAACCACAGGCAGAGAGCCAAGCTAGTCTGATTCATCTCAGTCTGAAATGCAGTCATTAAGAGTACAAAAGATTACAGTGATCGAATCACTAACCAAACACTTGCTGTTGTACTCCAACCGTCTGCATCAAACGCCTGGGCGGCCGGCTGGAAGCTTCAGAGCCTAGTAACACTAATCTCGGATCACTCCTGGCTGCTCATCGCTTGTTCAGCTTCATATGCACGTTTGGCCCTCTTGATTAAAGCAGCCAACCGTCGAAATGCCTTGGACCTAATTCTACGGGCCCGCAACATTTCTCCATAAACATTCAAGCAAGCCACCTTATAGAATTTATCTTTATATTTAGGTGCATCCTCCACCAACTTTGAATAGTCATCTCCGAAAAGCTGAAGGAAACGCACATTGGCCATTAATTGAATGATAAATTTCCATCAAATACGCAGCAACAGGCAGACAATTTCCATCAAATACGCAGCAACAGGCAGACAACATATTTGCAAAATATTATGATTTACCTTTCGAAGATCGCCAGCTACAGGCTGTTCACCATTAGGGTAACATAACATCATGAGAGCAGTTGCAAGTTTCAGTAAATCCCAATCCTCAGAGTTAATGCCAGATATCTCCTTCAGGTGCTCACCAGCATAGCTCAAGTATTCAGCATGTTTGTCCACATTAAAATCACACTCATACACGAGGCCTGTCGTCTCAATAATACTTTTATTAACCTGGATACAAGGAGCATCGCTACATCATTAATTAGAAAACGAGCAAACAGGAAAATTTTTCTGTAAAAATATTGTATCCAAATAACTTAGCAAAAATTAAGGGCTCCCAACGGCACAGGGAGCTATCAAGCACAAAGCAATTTATGTTGGGGAACGAGGTAATGAGCTCACCATCTCTGGTTTGACATGAAACCCATGGCGATTCAGGGCAATTTTCATCCCTTCACACATCGGGAGGCGATCCTCCTTGGTCAGCTCTGATTTTTCATCAGGCACTAAATACTGCATTTGATTCTTCAGGCCCCACATCAATTCCATTACTTCATCATTCCATAGGCAGGATATTCCCTGAAATAATCCACAGAAAAAAAAAATATCAGAGCTCAAAATTGTTCACATACGTAAGCAAGCAAGGGAGCGCAACACTAACCAAGTTACTTTCAATGATAGTTTTATATTCTGGTTTCCCAACTGCTAGTTTCTGCTCAGGTTTGATCCACTTCTGGAGCATCTTTGCAAGCTGTTCGCTAACACCAGTGTCAAGCTTAAGGGCGCTGGCCTTGTCCTCGAAAGTTTGAAAGTCTTTCAGCCAAACAGCCCGCTAAAGCAATAAGCAGCAACAAGCATGTTAAGGGGAAAAGAAACAATTAGTCAAATTCATGCCATGTCTCTCAATCATGACTGCACGGGGGTAATTCAGTAGTAATACATGCCTAAGTTATAAAAATATAACCTGTTCCAAGTCCTCAATAATTGCAGTGCAGCTGAGAATATGTTCATGTGCTAAGCTAATGCAATGTATTTTGAAAACAGACCATAGTAGCAACCTTTGGTAGCAGTACCATTACCATGTCAGACCTCAATCATATCCCTAGCTAGCAGTTAGTTAAACATTAGTGATGCCAATACCCCATAGGTTGCCTGTGCTAATTGATTCTTTAAATCTCTTTGCACCCATGGACATGGATACATGTAACAGGATCATGCTAAACGCTTTCCGTAGGATTGGAGTCTGCTAAATTAGTAGACAGCTAATGACCAAATGAATTTGTGTTCATATTACTTCATTCGATGCAAAGAAAATATTACTTCATTCGATGCAAAGAAATAAATGAAAGTCACAAACATAGATGATGCAAGATCGCTGCTCAGTTTAAATTGGGGACAAGCAATATAAAGAAATAACAATCAGAATGAAAGAAAGGGAAACTAACATATTTTGCCATAAATTCCATGACAAACTCTCCCCAGATATTCTGCACGGCATAGAGAATGCACAAAAATTAGGTCGATGGCAACGAGAGCAAATAAGCACACGAGTACAACAAAAGAAGTGGAAACAAGTACCTTGATGGCACCTGGTAGAAGGAGCTTGACTCCATCATAGCTAAAAAGTGCAAAGCCAGAGGGCGTCTCAAACAGCACCAAGATGACTCCACCATTCCCCAACTTGGCAGCTAGCAAAACAAAATTCAAGCAAATTCAGGCAAGCAGAATTACAAAGGTAAAACGTGAACAGAAGCTAAAGGTCCTCGCCCGCCAGATCCACCATGGCAGCCTAACCGCAAATCTCCTTCGCCTGCGCTACCGGAGTTCGGGGGCGCACCTAGACCGACGTTCCAATCCGACTCCAAGGCCAAGGCCATCTCCTCCTCCGAATCGGACTCCAAGGCCACCTCCTCCTCCGAATCCGTCTCCAAGGCCATCTCCTCCTCCGAATCGGACTCCAAGGCCACCTCCTCCTCCGAATCCGTCTCCAAGGCCATCTCCTCCTCCGAATCGGACTCCAAGGCCACCTCCTCCTCCGAATCCGTCTCCAAGGCCATCTCCTCCTCCGAATCGGACTCCAAGGCCACCTCCTCCTCCGAATCCGTCTCCAAGGCCATCTCCTCCTCCGAATCCGACTCCAAGGCCATCTCCTCCTCGGAAGGTCTCCTTCACCCGCGACGCCACTGAGGGCAAGGTCCAGAGTCCAGACCCAGGACTCCAAAGGGGAGAGAAGAATTGCCGCCGCGCGTCGACTAGGTTTACAGGCGAAGCGCCGGAGCCCCGGCCTATTGTATTGTATCGAAGGAAGAAGGAACGTACGCTTCGGGCCCATGTCTAGGCAGATGCCCATTAGGCTCAAAAGCTTTGGAGACGGGCGTTGGGACTTGCGGCCCGCTAATGGACGCGGCTGAATGTCCATATATCTATATAAATAGTACTCCCTCCGTCCCTAATTATAGGTCGTTTGACTTTTTTGACACTAAGTTTGACCGGCTCGTCTTATTCAAAAAATTTGCAAAAATTCAAAAAATTCCAACTCATACTTAAAGTATATTATATGCTAAACGAAATCATAGTAAAAATAAATAATAATTCCGAAATTTTTTGAATAAGATACATTATACGAAGTTATACGAGCGAAGTAGGGAAAAACTATATGTACATCCTCCACAATCAAATCAATGGGATGATAACATATATAAACATGATTATCCAAGTAATCTCCTTCATTATTATCGTTGCCAATGACATAAAGGATATTCTTTGTTAACCATGGAATTTCGACATGTCCAAAAAGCTTCTCCTTTATAATATTTAGATTACACAGTTCATCAAATTTAATGTAACTTAAAATATTTAAAGAAGATATCAATTTCAATTCATCCTTTTGACTAACAATGTGAATGACATGTTTATTTTTATTGTCAAAATTGGTGTCTGATTCCAAAACAGAAATAACATGCTCATTCACTAGTTGTGACGTTGATATAAGTGAAGCACTATCACACAACTCTTCTTTATCACAAGTAATAGAAAGCAATTCATCTGGTGACAAAGAAAAAACAGTAATGGGTTCCACTAATGGTTGCTCTACGGTAGTATGAGTAGTGGACAATTTCATATCATCGCAAGTATTCTCACAGTGGGAAAGCACACCACCTTTTTCTTTACCTTGCAGGTCCTCTTCAGTTGATGCAGGCGTAGCTTCGATGGTTTGCTCTCTACTCACAAAAGTGATTTCCTCTTCCTTCATATGCTCCTGTTCATCCCCCTTCTCTCGACAATGTTTACCTTTTTGCAAAGTGTTAGATGAAAGAGCAGGCGCAACAATGGGTACATCTAAAGAGGCTAGATATTCATTCAATGATTCGATAAAGGCATGCTCAGCTCTACAAGCACATTTGAATAATTGTGAGAGAGAATTGTATGTTTCATGAATGAGCATATCACGAATTTCCTCATTAAGTCCTTTTAAAAATCTATTTTCAATTGCCTCCTCACATTCATTTAATTCACTTAGCCTCAACAAGGATTTAAATTTCATGTAGTACTCTTTTACCTTCATTTTACCTTGTCTCAAATATTTCAAATCGAGATAAGCATCTTCTGCATCATAGCCATCAAACATATTAATGGAAGGTGGTGGGGCAAATCCATTGAACTTCTTCACTGGACAATGGAAGATGTGACCTGTCATTGTTAGTAGCAAACAAGAAAACACAGTTGTATATTTTCCTATAAACTTCTTGGTGGCAAAGTCACTACATCTCTGTCGCTCTAGCTTATCTTTATTTCTTACCAGTTCTTACCACGCAAGCAGTAGGTACGATCAGCAACTGGTCAGTGATAACTTGGAATCACGAGGTGGTAAAGCGATGGCTAGAATCCGTTCCTGTGTGGTTAGTAGAAAGTAGAGCTTGGATAGGCTTTAATTTGTAGCAAAGGAATAACTAAAACCACACTAGTTAATACAAGTTAAATAAGTGTTCAACCGTGGTACTATGCTGGTCCTAGGCTAGACCGTGCTAGAGACGCGAGCCTATCACAGACGTAGTCACAAAACAGCGGCTGAGCACCACAACCTTAGAGTACAATTCTACATGAAATTTAAATCCTTGTTGAGGCTAAGTGAATTAAATGAATGTGAGGAGGCAATTGAAAATAGATTTTTAAAAGGACTTAATGAGGAAATTCGTGATATGCTCATTCATGAAACATACAATTCTCTCTCACAATTATTCAAATGTGCTTGTAGAGCTGAGCATGCCTTTATCGAATCATTGAATGAATATCTAGCCTCTTTAGATGTACCCATTGTTGCGCCTGCTCTTTCATCTAACACTTTGCAAAAAGGTAAACATTGTCGAGAGAAGGGGGATGAACAGGAGCATATGAAGGAAGAGGAAATCACTTTTGTGAGTAGAGAGCAAACCATCGAAGCTACGCCTGCATCAACTGAAGAGGACCTGCAAGGTAAAGAAAAAGGTGGTGTGTTTTCCCACTGTGAGAATACTTGCGATGATATGAAATTGTCCACTACTCATACTACCGTAGAGCAACCATTAGTGGAACCCATTACTGTTTTTTCTTTGTCACCAGATGAATTGCTTTCTATTACTTGTGATAAAGAAGAGTTGTGTGATAGTGCTTCACTTATCCGTCCGCTGTAATAAGTAGTTGTGTAACAATTACTTATTTTGCATAATATATATTTTTCTTAGCTATTTGTGATTGTGTGATGATGTTCAACAAACTGTCGCTCACAAGTTGCTAGTATTGATCTCTGGGACTAGCAATGGATTGTGAGTGGATCCCGGTGAAGCCGGGGTTGCGACACTAACCTTTTATTTTAAACTAATAAATTTCCACAAGTTTTGGTGAGTATTTGTCCTCAGGGTCAAACTGGAGAAAATCAGAGCCGAACCGAAGAAAAGTGCAAGCCGGCCGACCTGTCCTAGGCCGGCCGACCCACATTTGTGGCCAATCGACCCCAAATTTGGCCAGGTGGCTAATAAGCATCCAATGAAGATATCCCTGCGTATACTTCAGTCGGTTTGATCCAATGGCAGTACTTCCTTCACAAATGAGCATAGAATTCCATTGGATTCCTAACTTGCTGGAGTCAATTAACAAAACTGACTTGGAGAGATGATCTACACCATGCATGAAGCATCCCAGAAAAAATTAGTGGCCAGATGATGAAAAGGGTGGGCCGGCCGACCCACCCTAGGCCGGCCGACCCACCTCGGATGCCGATTGGATTCTCCTTCGGAGG
>SPJY01027641.1:755966-872650 GCA_005191435.1 Raddia distichophylla | reverse complement strand
CTTCCTCTTGAGACTCCAAGTCTCAGAGAGGATAATTTTGCTGCTATAGAGACGAGCAACAAACGACCGAACAGGTTATAGCTCGACCGAACAAGCCTTGTTCGGGACCGAGCAAACCCGCCCAGCGCCGAGCAACCCTGTTGCGTCGAACAGGGACAAGCATCTATTCGAGCAGAGCACTCAGCCTTTGATGCAAGAGTTGAAAAAAGTAGTTGTTGGCAGATTCCAACGGTAACTTCTGCTGCGCAGCAAAAAATGGGCGACCGTTTTTACTAGCCGTTGCAGTAAAAAACATAGCCGTTAAGTGGCAGAAAACCGTTGCAGAGCTGCTCGGGCTGGGGCTATAAAGAGTACCCGAGCTGTCCGCGGTTTGCCACTTCCGCTCTTGCGCGCCTTTCCTTCCCAAGTCCTATTCCAACTGCGCCAGCACCAATCAGCCGCAACCAAACTTCAAAGCCACTCGAAGAACCTGGGGACCGCCATGGCCAAATTCGCGGGCACCAGCATGACCGAGGAAGACATGAAGGCCTTGGAGGCGGACGGATACGTTGATGCCAGCAGTTGGAGGCTGCCCGAGGAGGAGGAGATTCCAAAGCCGCTCGGAGATGAGTTCGTCAACTTCGAGCTCTTCGCAATGTTCGGGTTGAGGTCTCCCGAAAGCGATTTCGTGGAGGCCCTCCTGAACATCAACGGGCTGGAGATTGCGAACCTCAATCCCAACTCGTTCCTCCAGATGGCCGTCTTCGCACACCTGTGCGAAGGCTATCTGGGCGTAGATCCACCGGTGGGGCTGTTCCTCCATTACTACGCAGTAACGAGGAGTAGCTCCGCCGCTTCCGGGCTGGGGTGCTACTACCTCAAGCTCCGGGACACTGCCGAAGACGCGCCGTATCCTCGTACACCGCTGCTCGATTCGATGGGGGAATGGTGGATGAGGTGGTTCTACACCAAACGGAGCGGCGACAGCAAGCTCTCCTTCACCGGACAAGCGCCAGCGAAGGGGATGCAGATGCCTCGGCAGAAACTGTCCGGCGAGGAGTGGTACCTGACCCGGAAGATCGCCTCCCTCGTGGGCCTCGGGCTCACAGGCAGAAAGATTATCCGAGACTTCGTAGCGAACAGGATCTGCCCGCTACGGAAGAGGTCCTACCCATTCTTCAAGATAGAAGGTTGGGAAGACATCACCAGGGAGAGCTTGGGTAAGTTCCTCAAACGCTCACCCTTCTTTTGGTAGTTCATCCAAACAGGGACTAATCACCTCTTCTGTTCGGGCAGTGAGACCTACCGACGCATGGGTGACCGAGCAGGTCGACGCCATGCTGAAGGCCACCAAGAAGGACACCGAGGTGACTGGAGTGGTGGCCGACACATGCCCAAGGAACGTGCTCGTCCGCTCAACAGAGGTAACACACGAAGAGCCCCCTTCTGAGTTGCGGGACTTAAACGGTCATGGCACGCTGACATCCGCTTTCAAACACGCAGGAGGAGCAGTTGATCATCGACGGGATCGTCGATGAGGTCACAAAGCCCGCCAAGGAGGAAGCGGGGAAGGGCAAGGCCAAGGTGGCCGAAAAGCCCAAAGTAGCCGCTGCGCCTACGCGGAGCTCGCCGCGCCGCAGCGGTGTTGACACCCAAATTTGGCAGAAAATCGGATATTCAGAGAAGGCCGAATATGTCGGAATTATTGGGCCAAATCGGAATTGGACTTTATTGAAGAAGAAAGAATACATATTGCAGAAAACGATGAAGACGACTTCGGGAGAAATACGATCGGATCAAAGACAGCGCGGAAGGATAGGTCGTATCGGTATCGGCTTTGTAAATACTATAAATAGGGTTTTAGGGCCTCATAGAAAAGAAAAACTCTCAATACACAAAATACTCTCTCTCGAATCCGTTCGACACCGTCGAAAGGCTTCAACTCGCAGGTAGGGCTATCTCGATGAAATAATCGATTCTCTCCTTGTAACCCGTATGCATGGCTGTATCAATTTGATCTCGTGTATACAGACCATGTTAGACTGTTTCGGGATTTACCGATCTTTAACATGTTCTCGCATATTGCACTGTCTCGGTTTAATCGATCTGTAATACGTGTTTACCTTACAATGCCGATCATCAAATGTTTTGCATGCTTTTTCCTGAATCTGATATATGCGACTGTCTCGTTAAATCGATCTTGTGTATCCCTTGTTTAGGATTTGGTATGTCTAGATATTTGCCGATTAGTATTGTTTTATCTTCATCAGTATTAAACTGATAAATTGATGTGTTAGTTTACATCTAGTTTTGGATCCGAGTACTGTCTTGGCTTGACCAATCTATTCGATCTACTTTTCTGATTTGATCTAATATTTCGATTTAAAGGATTAATACTGATATAAACAAAAATACCAAAAATAGAACTTATATTTAAACGCTTATTTGAATCTATTTGCTCTATCGGATTTTAAGCCGATAGAACTTGTAATCGGATTATTTAAGAGCCGATTATAAATAACCTGATCTGGCTATATTAAAAAGCCGATTGGGCCTATATTACTGACAATTTTCACCTTATTGATTTACAGGTCAAATCAATTGGCACGCTTGGTTTGAGTTGCGACACGATCGCTGAATCGACGCTTCTGCACGTGTGTTCATAGAAACCCCAGTTTTTGTGTCAACACACTCCTAGAACATGATGGCGGAGTAAGAAGTGGTTTGACAGAATGCTAAAACTACCGTAGGTTGGATATGGTTTACCAGAGTACTGGAACCGCCGTGGGAAGGAAATGATTACTTTGGCTACTTGAGATACACTCCATTCAACTTCTATTTGCTTTGAGAAAACTGCTAAGTCTTTGGCCTTGATTTACAAGATGACATTCCATAAATAAACAAACCACCTAGCCTTTCCTTGATAAACCTTAAGCATTCACTACTACAGAACGAACATTTAGTATCGGTTTGTAAGGGCCATCAGTAGGGGTAGATATTGTATGGATATTATCGATCGATCGACCGAATTGATCAGATAGTGATTTGGATAGTTTTATGGATGTTCGATAATTTTTATGTATAAGGATATGGATATGGATAATTTGACGTGGATATAGATACGAATACAGAATACGAAGCACTGATTATTTGGTGTATAAGGAATATCCGAGTTTTTGTTCGGATAGTATCCGAATATAAAATATGGATAACATCCGAATGTATTTCTAGAATTTTTTGAATGTAATTCTGGATTTTTTATTGATAGTTTCCCAACTTTTAAATTTTCCTTTTGAATTTTTAAATCAAGACTAATTTAATAATATTTGTGTACATGTTTCTAATGTTTTGTTTTTCTAATGTTATAAATTTCCACTTTTAAATTTAATTTTTGACTATTTTTTGTTAAATTTTGAAAGAGATTTTAAATTTGAATTTCAACTATTCAACTAACATTATCCGTATCCTTGTCTAAACCGGTCTGTATCCGCTCCGTATTCGTAACCGATGTTATCAAATATTATTTGAATTTGTATCGATATTCGAAACATTCGTATTCGAATTTGTATCCGGCAAAAAATATGGGTAATGATAGAACGATATCCGTCCTTATCCGATCACATACCTAGCCGTTAGTACCGGTTTTTACACTAGTACCCCTAAATCGGGACTGATGTCCCTTAGACATCAGTACCGGTTCAACCAACCAGTACTGAATGCTTAGACTAGCTTTCAAAAAAAGTTACAAAATTTTGGGAGAACCAGGACTGAAATTTAGCACCTCTTGCCCCCTTGTGACCCATGCCCCACTCTTCTAGTCAACTCATCCATCCGTGCGCTCTGATATAACTAGCTAGCACATACATTTCTTTTACCCTTTTCAGAAATAAGGCATCAGTATGAACCGGTACTGATGAGCCTGCGTGCCAGTTTGCCTGAACCCGTCTGCGAAAGGAATTTTTACTGTTGCCTTAACCGGTACCAAAAGTCCAAATCACAACTTTTGCTACGAACTAGTACTGATGCCACTATCAGCATCGGTTCCAATCGGTACTAATGTGCCGGTATAATAGCCCAACTTTTTAGTAGTGATTATTAGTTGGTTGGTATCTCGCCAGTACAAGTGAGGACAAAGCACCGACCCTCGCATTTATCCCTCTTTAGATATGGAGCAGCATGGCGATGGAATCAATGCCTATGAGTGCCATGAGGATGGCAACCCGCAATACCAAGATCACGAGTAGTTTTCGATGAGAGGTTTTAGGTGCCCCTTCAGTCGTGTGTTGTTACGTAGCTGCTGGAGTGAATTTTGTTGGTTTTTTCTGCTTTTGCAACTTAGATGTATTCGCTTGACTCTGATGTACTAAGGCTTATGGTCATTTGAACAATGGCGACCAATGGGTTGTCGAAGTTGTATTAGAACTTATGTTGATGTACGAGATGATCCAGCTGCTATACTAAGGCTCTGTTCTTTTCAGCTTAACAGCTTATTGGCTTAACAGCTTAACGACTTATCTACGTTTTGAAAAGTCATATGCTTTGAGTTTTTAGGGTCTGTTTTTTAGCTGTTTTGAAGGTGGGTAATAACGCTTTAAAAAGCAATTAAACGAAATGGATCCGAATCTCGAGACTACCTCGAGAAGCTCTCGAAATTCAGTCATCTCAGCTGTTTAGCCGTTCAGATCAGCTTAAAAGAACAGGGCCTAACACTAGTGTACTGATCCAGGGACTAGTGCAGGTACCTTGCCTTGGAAAGTAAGTCCAGGAAGGATCCTGGCAGAACTTATATCATATATTGTGGGCAAATCCATTTGAATGGCCACGCTCCTAATTAAGCGATTCGGTGGTTCTTTACAACGTAGGTACACCCTAATTACTTTGACATCGGTAAGGTTACTCTGGCCTTAAGCCGTTGCCAGATGATATCGGTTAAAGATGGATTATTGATGCTGCTGCGGCGGCTAGGATGGCAACTCCGCAAACACGGCTGCACATATGCCATTGCCGCAAAGAACATTATCAAATCCCTTGACGCAACTAACAAGCTCGAATGAGCCACTGTCTCGGTCTGCCACTCACTTATGAACTTATTGACAAATGCCATACATAAACATCGGTTCTTCAGCCAATAGTACTTTATGGGCTATGACCTGGTCGGCTAGTGGCACCTCGGCCGGCGTACATTATTGCTGCAACTTTGATGTATTCAGGATTTTAGACTACTCCTACACTCCCTGTCAAGCCTAGCATCCACTTGGTTTACTTTAGTGCCTGCTAATTCAATAAACAAATGGAACTGATCTATAGAGTTCAATTCCACGAATATTTCTTCAATGGTAGCGTATTCTAATTTGAGCTCCGCTCAACAAAAGATAAGTGAATTAGTCACTGATTACATTAAACGATTCAAAGATGTATGAAATCATTGCTCCTATGAAGGGTTAATGCACCCCAAATAGGCGGTTGTATTTTTAATTGGTTGCGGTTTGCTGTGGACTGTGGTATAGCAAGTACACAAGTCAAGTGAGTTGGAAAATTCTACATCCCCATCTCATTTTGGTCGTCTTCAACCCCTTGCTTTCCCACACCGATTCCTTCCGTGCGACCACGCTTCATCGAGGTATGTGGTTTTCAACTTTTGATCCCCTGCATACTCAAGTTTGATGTCTCTGAATCTTCCCCTTTCTGTTCATCACAGATCTTGTGTATAATCAATTCCAAATCTGATCTTGAGCGTCCTCAAGAGAGAAAAAAAACAAATCTAGAGCCATCACCCGGACAGCTTGTCCTGGTACCAAATAGACAGTTTATTAGCATCAATTTTATTGTTAACACACATCAATCGTTCCTCCTTACCATGGTAACACTTGTTGTGCGTCCATGGCTGTACTTGGTATTGTGATCTGGTGGTCATTAGCAGAACAGTAGCCAGTAGGAGAAGAAGAAACCGGTAACAAATGTTAGTACATGACTAGACATTCTTCCGTAGAAGTTATGCACGCGCTACAGTACGCTGCTCTTTTGGTCTTCTGCAATTAGCTGATTAGCAGAAGCAGGTGCGTGCATATGATCCATATTCCCTGGCGGTAGATTGCAAAATTAAAGTTGATGATATATATATGTTATGAAGGTATTATCATTTTACACACTGTAAGCAAGTGTTTTGAGTGGTAGAGCCTGTTTGTTGACTAATTAAGAATAAACTAGAGCTCATTTCTTTCACGGCGGAATATGTTGATAAGTTGGGAGTGGGTGGCGGTGCACCAAGTAGCGCGTTCCAGCTGTACCCCTATTTTCTCATGTATGTTCTTGTTATGTTATCTTAATGAAATGACCGTGCTCCTACCCTGAAAAAAGATTCTAACGAAGGAAAATATTCTAACATACGAAGGTTTATCTTTAAGTTGGGCCCTGTAGGACTGTAGGAGGGCAGCCTCCGCTCGGCAAGCTTGGAGATCGGGCTTCCAGAAGTTGAGTTGCTTCAGGAGCTTCAAAATATGGTTGCATGATATGCATTATTAAGCCTATGCAAATCCCAATTACTATGTGCCATGTCTATTAGATGCCTCAATCCGTGATATATGGTATACTACCATGTGTTCATCGTAGACTTTGTGGCCACCTGATGCAACCAGCTCTTGTCCCTGCTTTTAAATGCTAAGTCACAATGGAGGAAGACGAACATGTAAGAAATGCTAAATGCTGCTATTCTCTCCCTGTAAAAGCTAAATTAAATGTGTGTTTGATCTCATGGGGAATTGTTTGTTGTGCTAGGAGAAGCCCACTATTTTTCCGTACCAATTATTAAAAGAAATTACAGATAATTTCTCTGAGGAGCGAAAACTTGGTAGTGGTGCATATGGAAGGGTTTATAAGGTAAGGGCACTTTTTATTGTCTCAACACTGTGTCTTATCATTTAATTACGGCACTTTGTAGCTTGCATAAATTATGGGTATGCTAGATAATATTTAGTTCATATAAAAAATATGTTGCCATTAGGCATTAACCAAACACAGACGAAAACAATTTCATTTTATATTTTGATAGTTAAAACCACTAACGAACCATGTCAAGTATTAATTAATGGGAGATGATGACCGAGCAGGGAGTGCAAAAAAACGGGGAAGCGATTGCTGTGAAAGTGCTTTACGACAAGCCAGGACTCGACAATAAGCAATTTAAGAATGAGTTTGAAGCCCTAATGAGGTTAAAGCATAAAAACATTATACGGTTAGTTGGCTACTGCTATGAAACACAACTTGAATTTTGTCAGCATAATGGCAAGCAAGTTTTGGCTGAAAGAACATATAGGGTACTCTGCTTGGAATATATGCACAAGGAAAGCCTTCGAAAGCACCTTTTTGGTATGATTTTGCTCTTATTCCAGAATTAATGTTGTTCAGCATATGAAGGAAATAGACCACAACTTTACACTTGAAATACTTCTTTGTTTATCTCTGCAGATGAAAATGATGGACTTGACTGGCACACACGTTACAAAATTATCAAGGGAACTTGTGAGGGTCTAAAGCATCTTCACGAGGATCTGAAAAAACCTATTTATCACCTCGACCTAAAACCAGATAACATATTGCTAGATAACAACATGGTGCCAAAACTTGCAGATTTCGGTTTGTCAAGGCTTCTTGGCGAAGACCAAACCCAAATCACACAAAGCACTATAGGAACAATGTAAGCAGCAGAACAAATCTACGAACATGCAACTCATTTTTTTCCTAATTGGCTAGATTGTCCTTTTCTTATTATTATTTTCAGTAACATGTTCTAATTTCATGCAGTAAATACTTGCCACCAGAATACATAATTAGAAACGCTATCTCGATTAAATCAGACATATTCAGCCTGGGTGTCGTAATCATTGATATAATGACAGGACCTATGGGGTATTCGAGGTTTGCTGAAATGTTCTCCCAACAATTTGTTGAGCTCGTAAGAATTGTAATTTTATCAATTCCTTTGATACTTCTAGTTATATTTATATATTTACACACACACCATAGAAAATAACTACTCCCTATACTACTCCCAGGTGTAGATACACCATAGAAAATAACTATATAATACAATATGAATAACTACAATTTTTGTAGCAACTAACTATGGATCGTTACCTTTATTTGCTGTAGCGATCAATGGTTAATTCTTGTAAGAATTATAGTTACATGTGGTGTATTTTATATTTATTTTTGATGGTGTAACTACGTCCCGGTGTAATATATATTACTTTACATCTTTTAGAATACTGTTCACTCTATCTTTGTGGTCCAAATTCGTTTATAGGTACATGATAACTGGAGGAAGAGGCTACTTAAACAATATAGGCCTGTATCATTGGACACATATTGTCGACAAGTAAAGACATGTATTGAGATAGCGTTGAAGTGTGTAGAGGAGGAAAGGAAAAATAGACCAAATATAGGAGTTATAATCAGCCAGTTGAATGACACAGAAATTCTGATTCACAAGGTATGTCCAAACCAGACGCATAACTCTGACGTACTGCTCTCTGACGTAGTGACAGTACGTCAGAGGATTTACTTCCGTCCAAACCATCTAGACACGTGCATCAACTGACCAGCTGGTACTATAATTCTGAATGTTCATTTCAGCCATGAGAGATTGTATCCCCCTTTGGTTGATTTCGGTCTGATTTTCTTGAATTAAAAATTTAAAGCAAGGCAAAAGAAAACATGAAAAATAGACTTTGCCATGATTCGAACCAGCTACCAAATAGGAACAGCTAGCTAAGAGGAAGAATAAACAACAGGCCACAGCGCGCATGATTTATAATATTAATACATACATTCTATTATAGTACAAAACTTCAAAATGTATGCAAAATTCATCAAAATCCTTTTTTTGCCCGAGTCAAGAAAACCTATGTCACCACCGACAGGGCCGCTCCTATCATTTTGGGCCCCAGAACATAGCAATATTGAAGATAAAAATACAAAATTCTTTTCTAGTTTTGCTATTATTTCAACTAAAAAAGAGATATTTTACTAGAATTTAGAGAAACAAAATTTTCAACAATATATTTGTATCTAAAATGAGAGCAGCAACATGACAAACGCATTGCAAAAACGCCAAAGAAGCATACAGTCTGAGGCAAAAAAATGGGAAAAATAACTACAAACTTTGTTGTTTGTGACCTGCCGATTCCATAGGATTACAAGAAGAACATGGCTGTAATTGGGGCCCTAATGGTTCGGGAGTCCTGTACGGTCACACAGGGCTGGGACGTATTGTCGATAGACCTTTAGCGTTGGCCGCCGACAGTGGGCTGTGTCGTTGGTTGTTTGGTCTGTGTCGACGGCGATCCAAATCCCTGTAGTGCGAGAAAACAGATCTCCAACCAAAAACAAAGCCCTGATACTACACACAAGTTTGTACACCCCAATGTTCCACATTTTATTATTGACATGTAAAAAAATTCTTATAAAATTGTTGTAGAGCATACTACAACCACAAGCTGAGTTCTTCACAGAGTATGGAGAGGCAAGCCAGTACCAGATCCAAGAAGTCATTGGCGAAGGGAGCGATGGAGTGGTTGCTGCAGCAATAGATACCAACACCGGTGAGCGGGTTGCGATTAAGAAGATGAAAGGCGTGTTTGAGGATATCTCACGTGCCACACGCATCCTGCGTGAGATGAAGCTTCTTCACCTTCTCCGTCACCCAGACATAGTCGAGATCAAGAACATCATTCTCCCTCCATCACAGGCGGAGTTCCAAAATGTTTATCTTGTTTTTGAGCTCGTGGATTCGGATCTCCATCATGTCATCGAAGCAAATGATGAACTCACCCCAGATAATCACAGGTTTTTGTTGTATCAGCTTCTCCGTGCCCTCAAGTACATGCATTCGGGTAAGCTGTCATGGAACTCCTGTTTAGCGTCTTACTGGTGTACGCAGGCATTTTTGTTAGATAATGGATCTAGATCCGGCCTCTAAGTCTGGACATATATGAGTAAATATATGTTAGGCTGTCATATGGAACTCCTGTTTAGTCTTGTAATAATGTTGGTGTTAATTTTCTATGTTGTCACAGCTAAAGTATTTCACCTTGATCTAAGACCCAAGAATATACTGGCAAGCTCAGACTGGAAATTGAAAATATGTGACTTTGGCAATGCCCGTGTGTCATTTGCTAACACCCCTATGGCTATATTTTGGACGGTAAGGTGCTTGCCATTGTCTAAGAATTCACACCCCTTCTTTTTTTTTTTTCCTTCTTAATTCATGTTTTTTCAAAGGATTGCGTGGGAACAAGATGGTATCGAGCACCTGAATTGTGCGGCTCCTTTTCCTCCAAAGTAACTGAGGTCTTCAACTCTTGAACTCATTTTCATATAATCAAAGCTAGTGATTTTGGAGCATTTCTAAGGGCATGTATGTTTATTGCTAGCCTAAACCTGGCTGGTACTATTGATTTGAGGCTATAAATAATAGATTTAGGTATGTAAATTGTGAAATTAATTTAGGGTTGTAAAGAATACTACCATCAGGTGGAGCTATCAATAAACATGTCCTAACGCGCAAAGTGGGTAACATGCAACAAGTGTATGTTGATATTTTTTTCTTTCTTAGGAGAGACTAGAACCTAGAACTTGTGGTCAACGGAGTATGCAAAGTCAAGCCGTAACCAGTGTACAATAAGTACCTTTATTAGTAGTTCCGAGTATAATTGTTTATGCCACGATTCATCTATCAAAACAAGCTGAAACATAAAAGTGATGGAAAGCGATTATGGATTATAATCTAAAAAGTTATAGGCCCTCCAAAGGGTGTTTGAAGGTGCCTTTGTTAAAAATTGGTTGCAAGAGCTTGACAAAAAAAAAAGGTAATATCTAAAAAAAGGCTGTATGAATCATATTGTAGACATAGCTCACATGTGTAAGTTCAGTAGAGATGAGCTATATTTTTTTAACCGAAGGCAGAAGCACTGCCGATTCATTAAAGAAGAAAAGCATTGTACACTGTACAGGAGAGATAGGGGAGGAAAAAGGAGAGAAAGGGAGGGGAAGGGAGAGGTGCCTAGGCTAAATGAGGCGACTACTCGCTATGCCTCTGAGCAACATGCCTCAAAACGAGAACATCCTCCTTAATTCTGGCCACTAATTGAGCGTGGATCAGGCTGCACTATTGGAAGAGACGACGATTTCTCCTTCCAAACGTTCCACAATGACCCTACCGTTAAAATCTATTATGGACGTAGCTGGATATGTGCTGAGTGGCTCCACCAGTTGCGGAACCGCATGGGGGCAATGCAGTGGGATGAAGATTACGGCAGGATGTCGCTCCAGATGGCAGCTGAAACTGGACAGCGAGCACAGAGGTGATCAATCGTTTCAGGGCTAGCACCGCAAAGCGAATAACTCTGTGGATGAGGCTAGCTTTTGCGCGCTAAGACATTAGCCGTGTGGATACGACCATGGTGCAGTGACCGGACGAAGAATTTGTATTTGTTTTCTATTTGTGCCTTCCAGACGGAAGAGGCTCACCCACTTGCAATGCTCCCAGTGAATTGGCTGATGTAACTAGAGATGAAGTATAGATCGAGTTTTCAACTCATGTTGGCCGCGAGCAGTGCTTATTGTTTCATCTTTCGAGTTTGGATTGTAAAAAATATTCTATTGTAGATTATAATCTGAAATTAAGCTAAGAACAAAGCTGACATATGCCTCACATTTCTTTTCTTTCTCTCACCTGTCAATGTGTATACAGTACACTCCTGCGGTTGATATCTGGAGTGTTGGGTGCATATTCGCTGAACTTCTCACTGGAAAGCCACTATTTCCTGGGACAAATATCGTTCACCAGTTAGATCTTGTAACGGATCTTCTTGGATGCCCATCATCAGAAACCATATCCCGGGTATGTTGAGCTGTACGTTCAATTCCTGACAATTCAGACACGTTATTTTTGCTTGACCCTCCTATCAGTGACATTAATTAAGGGTGGTACGTTTCTCCGACACCATGAAACATAGCATCTATGATATATTCATTCTTGCATACGCACTAACATGGTAATGTGCAGATCCATTGCAAGTCAGTAAAGTATTTCCTTTTACGTTCGTTCTTTCATTACTAATACTTCCACAAATTTCGCATTGGTTCTGTTAGCATACACATTTGCACAGCACAATAGATGAACGTGAGATATATTTAACTTGGGGATACCACATGTAATTAAAGTAATTTGCTGTATTAGCATTCTTTATATGCATTCATGATCATAGTATAGGTTCCTTGTCTAAACAAATACAACAATATGAAGTGAAATTACATGCAGGATGTTGTTTAGGCCCTGTTTGGCAACAAATTTTATAAAACCATGGTTTTGTAATACTCTGGTTTACCAAATGCTCGCCACAAATACCATGGTTTTACCTAACCTCATTGAAACCATGGTTTGTTTTGAAACTACGCACTGTTTGGCAACAAAGTTTTTGAGATGACATGCTTTCCAACGTATTGACCATTTCCAAATTCCAACATATTGACCATGAGCAAAGAACATCTCTCTCTCTCTCTCGTTCGTCTATATATACACATACGAGCTGCTGCTCCATTGAAATCACACTAGCTATTTAGCACTACTCAACAAAGTGATGTGGAAAACTTCTTTAGTAGAAAGCGAAGAGATGATGAAGAAATGGAGATTTGTCAATCGGTGTTTAGCTAGAAGAAATTGCTCCCATGAGCGTACACCTGTGCACACTTCGATTCTTTTGGGGGAAAAAACATGTCGAAAAACTTCTCCAAGGTCATGAGGTACGGTGTAGGCGAGAACTTCCCATGGAGAGAACGATTTCAACATAGTGGTGAGACTATTAGTCAGCATATCAATATTATTCTGGAAGCTCTAGTTTCTTTGTCATCGAGCATAATACAGTGGAGGCGGTGTGGATGACAGTGGAGGGGGCAGCGTGGGGCGGTGCGGAGCGGCGACATGGAGGACGGCGGAGGGGGCGACGTGGAGGGCGGCATACCTTGAGAATCTTGCTCCGGAAGTGCCATCTCTACTCAGACTGCAGCAGATCTGGAGTAGCGCGGGGAGAAGAAGAGCAGCGCGGGGAGAGGAAAAGTAGTGTGGGGAGGAGGGTATTTCGCGGGCAAGAGCCACGCACAGGCCAAAACTTTAGCTCAATGCTAGAGTTTACAATACTCCAAAAATAACATAGTTTTGGTGGTACAATGGTTTTGAAAACAGAGTTTTTTTTGTTGCCAAACACCTCATGGTTTAAAATACTATGGTATTATCAAATAATATGGTTTTGCATAGAAACTACAAAAATATTCCACCTCCAAACAGGGCCTTAGTGTTTAGTGTTATTCTCACTATTAGAGAAATGGGCATTACTACCGACTCAAACCCGTAGTGATGGGGCTTTACTACAGTTTTGAGCCACGAAACAGTAGTAATAAGTGTTTGAGCCATAAACGGATAGTGATACCTATATATCATTACTGGTTTGAGTCATGAATCATAGTGATACCTCAGGGCACTGTCACTACCACCGATTTGAGCCACAAACCGGTAGTATTGCCTCGTGGAAAGTAAAGACTATAATGAATGCATATCCTATTGATTTCATAACCCGTGGATCGGTGGGTTGGCTAGAAGGGTTAGGTTTGAGTCACGAGGAGTGATGTGGTCCCGGGTTCGATTCCTTTTTCTCCCAATATATTCCCAAGCTTACCCAGCTCATGGTACATGATACAAGATCGGCGACTCACCGGCGACACCTAGCCGTCTAGGAGCCCTTCAAACCTCCAAGAGTAACAAACGCGATGAAGAAAAGTAGGAATCGCTAAGTGTTTAAAATTAGACTCTAATTCGTGGAGCACTTGGGTGCTTTGATCTCTCTAGATCTAGATCTCACAAGATGAACAAGAGAGAGACAAAAGCTAGGGTCTTGAGAGAGATGAATATGAATTAGGCTCAAATCAGGATGTAATCAGAGTGTGTAACCTTTTGGCAGGTATTGGAGAAGGCTTTAAATAGGGATTCTCGAAAAACTAGCCGTTGTTGCAGTTATCACGCGTCAGATGTTCAGACCCCGTCGGATGTTCCGACCGAAATTCCGATGGACTGCTCTCTGGATGGCTCTGAAAACTGGCAGGCTGGCTCACCATCGGATGTTTCGACCCTCGTCGGATGTTCTGATGGTATGGGTTCTGTATGAGGTGAAATTTGAGTGGAAAACTCACACGAACTTCGAGATACATATTTTGAGCACTTAGAAACCTTTATAAGCTTCTCCATTGCATCCCTCTTTATAGTACGGCATCCCTATGACTCAATAAGTAAAGATTTACAAGTAAATACTAGTCTTGATGCCTTCTTGCAATATATCCGCTTTTGAGGGGTACATCATCACATGTAAACATGTACCTCATGAATTTTAACCTGTATAACATCTGTGCACAATTCTCCAATAGAAATATTAGCTCTATAATTGTTACTCATTAATCAGTAAAATCACTTAGGGCCTAGATGCACTTTCAATCTCCCCGTTTTTGGTGTATTGATGACAACAATTATAGCTCACAAAAAAACATTTAAAAACAAGAATATAACTGGAAGCTTCCCCTGAAACTATGGCAAGATTAACAACAAGAGGTTCCCTTATATCCTTGGCAAATTTGAATCTAGATACAATATGACAGGATATATCACACAATACGAGAAATTTAAATAAAAAGCGATTCACCATTACATCATCATCACAGAGTAATTCATGTCTTACAGCCACAACGTACCACATAAAACATTGAGTTTAAAACATAATTTTTCACAAACTTAAACATTCAAGTTTTAAACAAAGAAATCTAAGATAGGAATAGATGATAACTTTTCTCCCCCTTTGGCATCAAGGCGCCAAAAAGAGAAAAACTGAAAGTGGACTACTCAATCCACTCTGGATCACTGCTGCTACTGCCACCCTGAACGCCAGCTCCACCGGTGACTTCATCCTCATCGTCGTCGTTGCCGCCACCGGAAGGAGGAATCCCAAACAGTCCTCGAGTATAGGAGTCAATGGTAGTGTTGGGAGACTCTGAGTCAGTGATATTGAAAGTTTAGGGTAGAAACCATGGGGTAAAAAGGAACAGGGACCCACGCGGTGAAAAGATAAATATGTAGTAAAACTGGGCCGAGTCGGAACATCCGACGAAAGTTCCGATGGACCCTACGCTGGACAGCATCGGAAGTTCCGACGCCGGTCGGAACATCCGACGGACCCCTCGCTGGATCACATCGAAAGTTCCGATGCCGAGCAGAACATCCGATCCCACTCTTGCTGGATTTGAAAGATTTAAACTCCAGAGATTTTGAGAATAGATAAGGTTGCTTCGGGAGGATAGAGGGAAGTTTTAAGATTTGAATTTACCCATGAATGACCCGTAAGCAAATCAATCAGTCAAACTAAGGTCATCCGTGAATAAATGGATATGAATATTCGAAGAGCCAAATCAATCAATTTATTTATATATAAACCTATATAGCTATAGTAAATAGATTTACCGGTAAGGAGCTCATACGAAGTTTTCTTCAGTAACTTGTGTAGGTAAAATCGGCTGATGGCGTGACATGCGGTATTCACAGCTTCCGTCCAATAAATGTCCGACACCTTGTATTCATTCAACATGGTTCTTGCCATCTCGATGAGGGTTCGATTCTTCCACTCGACTACCCCATTTTGTTGAGGGGAGTAGGGGGCCGAGAATTCGTGCTTGATGCCTTCCTCATCAAGATATTCTTCAACATCAGTGTTCTTAAATTCCTTCCCATTGTCACTTCGAATCTTCTTGATCTTCACTTCATATTCATTTTGAGATCTTCTCATAAACTACTTTAATATCCCTTTCGCTTCTGTATTATCATCCAAAAAGAATACCCACGTGAAGCGTGAAAAGTTATCAACAATAATAAGACCATATTTTTTACCTCCTATACTTATATATGCAATTGGTCCAAAGAGATCCATATGCAGCAGTTATAGAGGTCTTGTCGTGGTCATCACATTTTTCGAAGGGTAGGATTCTCCAACTTGTTTTCCCGCTTGACATGCGCTACAAGGCCTGTCTTTCTCAAACTTCACATTTGTTAGTCCAATGATGTGATTGCCTTTTGAGAGTTTGTGAAGGTTCCTCATACCAACATGGGCTAGTCGGCGATGCCAAATCCAACCCATACTAGATTTAGCCAGTAGGCATAACCCAGGGCTAGGCCTATCCGTGGAGAAGTCCACAAGATAGATATTTCCCTTTCGATGACCCTTAAAGGCTATTAAGCCATCACTCCTTTGAACGACATTCACACCATCACAAGAAAAGATACAATCATAACTGTAGCACACAATTGTTATACCGATAATAGATTTTATTTCAATGAATCGACAAGTAAGACCTAGTACATCATATTTACTATCATCTCCAAAAGTAATGCTCTCACTTGGTTGATTGTAGCAATTAATTTGAGAGAACATTCCCTTCTCTTCGATCATATGATGAGTGCAACCGCTGTCAAATACCTAACTAGGACCACCGGAGAGATATTCCTACAAAGTTCAAGCTTTGGTCTTAGGTACCCAAATTTGATTGGGTCCTTTAAGGTTACCCAACTAGGGCTACCGGAGAGATATTCCTACAAATTTCAAGCTTTGGTCTGAGGTACCCAAATTTGATTGGATCCTTTGAGGTTAGTCACAAGAGCCTTGGGGACCTAAATGGATCTCATCAAAGGTGTATTATTACGCTTAGGTCCAACATTATAAGCAAGTACTCTACTAAAATTATTCTTTCTAAGAATGTAAGAAGCATTAAAGGTAGAGTGAGAAACGTGAGCCCTTGAGCTTTGCTCTCTCACAAAGTGAATTGACTTAGCGACCGGAGTCACCACAACATGTGCCTTCTTGCCCTTGGGTGGAACGTAGCCAAGTCCGGCCTTCTTGAAATTTCCTCTTCTCTTGTCTAGTATCTCATCAAGTCCCTTACTCGACTTGTAAGATCTTTGAATACCATCTTCAAGTAAACCCTTTAGCTTTTCGTTCTCACTAGCAAGATCTTGTAACGTGGCAAAGTTCGTTGCACAAGCATTGACATCCACATTGTAGCACCTTGCACAACCATTGCTCGTGGAAGGAGTTGAATCACAAGTTGCATTTGGAAGTGTAGAGGTGCTCTTCAAAAGATGATCAAACTTCACTCTAAGAGTCTCATGTGCTTCCTTTGCACCAATGAGTTCTTCCTTGAGTGAAGAGTTGTTGATCTCAAGAGAGCTTGTTCTGGATTTGACCTCAGAAAATTCTTTGGTCATCTCCTCAACCCTCTTCTTTTCCAATGCTAGTTCCTTCTCAAGTTGAATGTTTCTTTCCTTTTCAAGGATTAGCAAGTCTTCTTCTTTCTCAAGAAGGTCATCTTGTTGCTCAACTCTCTCCATGAGCTCGGTCAATTTACCCATATCAAAATTTCTCATCATCTTGACCAAGCTAGCATGACTCATATCATCCTCATCATCACTAGAGTTGTTAGTATTAGAATTGACTAGAGATTTAGAGGATCTTGATGATACTTTAGAGCCCTTGGCCATAAAGCACAGTGAAGGTTCATCATCATCATCCGTCAATTCGCCAAATAGAGATGAGGTCTTTTTTGAAATGGCCATTCCAATACATGCTACACTCTCATCATCGGACTCAGAGTCGGATTCGGAGTTGGATTCAGAATCCCACTCTTCACCAATGTGAGCTTCACCTCTTGAACTCTTCTTCTGTCTCTTGCTCTTTTCTTTGTCCTTCTTAAAACTCTTTTCTTTTGTGATTCCCTTTCGAGAGTTTGTGAAGGTTTCTCATATCAACATGGGCTAGTCGACGATGCCAAAGTCAACCCATGCTAGATTTAGCCAGTAGGCATATCCCAGGGCTAGGTCTATCCGTGGAGAAGTCCACAAGATAGAGCTTTTCCTTTCGATGACCCTTAAAGGCTATTAAACCATCACTCCTTCGAATGACATTCACACCATCACAAGAAAAGATACAATCGTAACCGGTAGCATAAAATTGTTGTATCGATAATAGATTGTATTTCAATGAATCGACAAGTAAGACATTTGTAAGAAAAAGATTTACAGAAATTGCAATCTTACCAAGGTCAGTACGTCACCTTTACTATCATCTTCAAATGTAATGCTCTCACTTGGTTGATTGTAACAATTAATTTGATAGAACATTCCCTTCTCGTCGGTCATATGATGGGTGCAACCGCTGTCGAGTACCCAACTAGGGCCACCGGAGAGATATTCCTACAAAGTTCAAGTTTTGGTTTTAGGTACCCAACTTTGATTGGGTCCTTTGAGGTTAGTCACAAGAGCCTTTGGAACCCAAATAGATCTCACCAAAGGTACATTGTTACGCTTAGGTCCAACATGGTAAGCAAGCACTCAACCAAAATTATACTTTCTAAGAATATAAGAGGCATTAAAAGTAAAGTGAGAAACGTGAGCCTTTGAACTTCGCTCTCTCACAAAATGAATTGGCTTAGTAACCGAAGTCACCACAACATGCGCCTTCTTGCCCTTAGATGGAACATAGCCAAGTCCGGTCTTCTTGAAGATTCCTCTTCTCTTATCTAGGATCTCATCAAGTCCCTTACTCGACTTGTAAGATCTTTGAATACCATCCTCAAGTAGACCCTTCAACTTCTCATTCTCACTAGCAAGATCTTGTAAAGTGGCAAAGTTCGTTGCACAAGCATTTACATCCACATTGTAGCACCTTGCACAACCATTGCTCATGGAAGGAGTTGAGTCGCAAGTTACAATTGAAAGAGTAGAGGTGCTCTTAAAAAGATCATCAAACTTCACTCTTAGAGTCTCATGTGCTTCCTTTGCACAAATGAGTTCTTCCTTGAGTGAAGAGTTGCTGATCTCAAGAGAGCTTGTTTTGGATTTGACCTCAGAGAATTCTTTGGTCATCTCCTCAACCCTCTTCTTTTCCAATGCTAGTTCCTTCTCAAGTTGCTACAGAAAATTCTTTAATCATCTCCTCAACCCTCTTCTTTTCCATTGCAAGTTCCTTCTCAAGTTGGAGGTTTCTCTCCTTTTCAAGGATGAGCAAGTCTTCTCCTTTTTCAAGAAGGTCCTCTTGTAGCTCAACCCTCTTCCTTTTCAAGGATGAGCAAGTCTTCTTCTTTTTCAAGAAGGTCCTCTTGTATCTCAACCCTTTCCATGAGCTCGGTCAACTTACCCATATCGAACTTTCTCATCATTTTAACCAAGCTATCATGACTCATATCATCCTCATCATCACTAGAGTTGTTAGTATAAGAATTGACTAGAGATTTAGAAGATCTTGATGATACCTTAGGGCCCTTGGCCATGAAGCACATTGTAGATTCATCATCGTCATCCGTCAATTCACCAAATATAGATGAGGTCCTTTTCGGAATAGCCATTCCAATGCAAGCAACACTCTCATCATCGGACTCGGAGTCGGATTCAGAATCCCATTCCTCACCAATGTGGGCTTCACCTCTTGAACTTTTCTTGTGTCTCTTACTCTTTTCCTTATCCTTCTTGTAACTCTTTTTTTTCTTCTTTTCTTCCTTGTCCTTATCCTTCTTGTGTGGGCAATCGGCAATGCAATGTTCGGTTTTACCACATTCATAGCATTTTCTTCTTGAACTTCTTGAAGATTTTGACTTGCCGGAGTCCTTCTTGCCTTTGCTATTGTAGCCATTCTTTTTAAAAAATTTATTGAATCTTCTCATAAAGAACGCCATTTCCTCCATGTTCATTTGCCCATCTTCATCACTGCTTGATTCATCATCTTTTGCCTTTGACGCTTTACTCGCCTTCAATGCAATGTTCTTATTCTTACTTGATTGAGCCATCTCTTTAATGTTCGAGGCCTCTTGGTCCATCAATTCATCACTGAGAATTCTTCCAAGCACTTCATACGGTGTGATAGAGTGATAGTTGTCTCTATCTCGAATCATTTGCACTAGATGGCGATTGGTTGGAGTGATAGCCCAGAGTAGGATCTTGACCACCTCATGATCAGTGAGAGATTTGCATCCAAACCCCTTTGCTTCATTTACTAACTGTTGACACCCAATTTTGGCAGAAAATCGGATATTTAGAAAAGGGCGAATATGTTAGGATTATTGGGCCTGATAAGCTCGATCTTGGTTTCCCTCACACTTGATGTGCCTTCATGAACAACCTTGTTGAATTGGACTCTAATTCGTGGAGCACTTGGATGCCTTGATCTCTCTAGATCTAGATCTCACAAGATGAACAAGAGAGAGACAAAGGCTAGGGTTCTTGAGAGAGATATGAATATGAATTAGGCTCAAATCAAGATGTAATCAGAGTAAGTAACCTTTTGACAGGTATTAGAGAAGGCTTTAAATAGGGAATCCCGAAAACTAGCCGTTGCTGCAATTAATCCCGCATCGGATGTTCAGACCCCGTCGGATGTTCCGATGGCATCGGATGTTCCGACCGAAGTTCCGATGGACTGTTTACCGGATTGCTTTAAAAACTGGCAGGCTGAATCACCATCGGATGTTCTGACCCTCGACAGATGTTCTGATGATGTAGGTTCTGTATGAGGTGTATTTTGGATGGAAAATTCACACGAACTTCGAGATACCTATTTTGAGCACTTAGGATCCTTTATAAGCTTCTCCATTGCATCCCTCTTTATAGTATGGCATCCCTAGGACTCAATAAATTAAGATTTACAAAAAAAACTAGTCTTGATGCCTTCTTGCAATATATCCACTTTGAGGGGTACACCATCACATGTAAACATGTACCTCATGGATTAAACCTGTATAACATCTGTGGACAATGCTCTAATAGAAATATTAGCTCTATAATTGTTACTCATTAATCACCAAAATCACTTAGGGCCTAGATGCACTTTCAAAGGGAGAGGAACATTTTGAGAAAAGACTTAGTAGTTGGAGTGGTAAGTACCATTCCATAGGTGGGTGTCTTACACTAATAAATTCAGTGCTTAGTACCTCTACCATGTATATGATGTCTTTTTTCGCAATGTCATGAGGAGTACTTAAAGATTGGACTATTTCTGATCTCGATTTTATTGGTAAAGTTATGGCCAGAATAGAAAGTACTGCCTATCTAAATGGAGTGTTTTATGTAGACCTAGAGAGCAAGAGGGTCTATGTTGGTGATTGATAAGCGGCCCATCGCGAGCCGGGCCTTGGGTCGATTCCGTACCGGCCCACCGCACATACAGAAGGTCCAAAAGGCCACCCCTGGTCGTACTAAAGGAAGCGTCTAGCCGGCTATGGTCTTCCTCGGGCTTGACCAGGTCAACCGCGCCGCCCTGGGTCCCAACCAGGAGCGTGGCGCACCTCCCGGGCTATCTTTAGCCTGGGAGATGGTCCCGCGGGTAGTCCGCCTATCCATGGGCAGGTGGCGACAACTGTCATGTCTCACCACACTTTCCCCGGCGTTGACCGAGAAGAACTGCGTCTCCCCGCGGATCCGCAGCCCGGGGAGAAGCAAGCGGGCAGCTCGGTTTGTCGTTTGCCCCTTTGGCAGGCGGCGATGGTTGTTACGCTACGTGACGCCCCCAACGGGTGGCGCGAGGCTGGCTCAGTCTAGTCAATGCTATATTAGGTATAAAGGAAAATTGCTTTCTCCCTAAAGCATGTTTCTTCCCCATATGAGCACTCCCAGACGAACACGTTCCCAGTACTAACCTGACCAGCTTCTCCCTGCAGGCTCCAGACAGAGCCCTGGAACGAGACAAGAACATCGCCACTAAAGCAAAGATGGGCGTGGGCCTGCCGTATCAGCTCCGAGCGACCCGCCGTGCCTATAAAAGGAAGGGCCTCGGATCTGTTCGAGGCCATGGTGGAATAGCGAAACACGCGACATACTCATCCGAAGCTTCCTTAGTAGCAGCCATAGTCCTTAGCCACCTCAGCGTCCGAAACCCTCTTGTAAGCTCGGGATCGGTGCCTTCAAGCCCGTTCTCGGCACCTCTTGTACTGCTTCCAGCATATAATCAACAAGGCTGGAGTAGAGCTATTACCCGGCAGTGGGGGCTTGAACTAGGGTAAATCGCTTGTGTCTTCACGGTTTGTATTCCTTTCTTCCTTCTTCTCCCCCTATTCTCTTTCTCACCGTACGACGGACCTGCATCCGGATCGCCAAGTCGCACTAGGCTTAGTCCGGGAAGACCATGCGGCCTGAGCCCCCGTAGGCTCGGCCGCCACCCCGGGCTGCTGAGAAGGGTGGTCGTTGGGCCTCACACCAACTACAATTCGTCTGCCGGTCCATGGACCCGCTGCCCTTCAGGGGCGCGTTTCATAATCACCGACAGCTGGCGCCCAACGTGTGGCACTGGAGCAGCCCTCAGCTGTCTGTTCCCTCGGACATGCCTGAGATTCCGAGCAGCGACGAGGCCCTGGACCTCGAGTTCGATGAGTGCGATGATCTGGACAATTTGGTCCCATCGTACGAAGGCTGGCAGGAGGAGTACCTCGCCGACGCAGGGGCTGACGAGATGGAGGTTGACACCTCTCTCGCCCAGGGGCAGAGCTTCGCCCCGAGGAGTCGCTCCCTGAGCTGGACCCCTCTGTCACCCACGTCAGCGAGACTCCCATGGAGTTCGAGCTGCTTGGTGACAGCGGCGCTCAAAGCCGCTCCCGCCGCAACCGCAGCCGTTCGCGCCGGACCCGGACTGTCTCTTCCACCAGCGATTCACCGCGCGGCGGAGTGCTTTCCCACCTAGGCCCACGTCGGGATGCCTCTCCCCCGAAGGATGCACCAGGGTGCTCCGCCTTCTCCCGAGCTCTCCGCGAGGTGCCTTGGCCACCGAGGTTCAAGTCCGGGCCAATCGAGAAGATCGACAGGAGTAAAAACCCCGAGGAGTTCCTGTCCATCTACACCACCGCCATCCGGGCCATGGGGGGAGAAGAGGCCGCTCTGGTCAACTATTTCCCCACTGTGCTCGAAGGCATGGCTCGAACCTGGCTGTTCAATCAGCGGCCCGGTTCCATCCGCAGTTGGGCCCAGCTTCAAGACACCCTCCGCACGAGCTTCCAGGGGTGTTACGCCCGCTCTGGGCGCCCCTAGGACCTCAAGCTTGTGGTGCAGCGAGACGATGAAAGTCTCCAGGACTTTGTGTGCCGGTTCGTCAGAGCCCGCAACACAATTTCCTGCATCTCAGATGAGGCCATCATTGAGGCCTTCAAGGATGGTGTGAGGGACCGGTGCTACACCGAGGACCTCAAGCTCCACCCAGTCAATACCGCGCGCGAGCTTTTTCACACCGCGGTCCTCTACGTCAACGCCTCCGAGGCGGTTGAGCGCAAGAGGAGCCGCGTCAAGAAGAAGGCTAAGGTCGGCGACGGCCCGAGCAAGGCCGAGGCAGAGAAGAAGAAGAAGAAGAAGAAGAAGAAGAAGAAGAAGAAGAAGAAGAAGAAGAAGAAGAAGAAGAAGAAGAAGAAGAAGAAGAAGAAGAAGAAGCGATTGGAGCAGCCCGCCAAGTTCATCGTGGCGGTTGAGCCCGACCAGCCTGAGTGCCCGCCTTCGCAGCGCCCCCTGTCGGTGCCCCCGCCGCCTCAGCGCCCGCCGCAGTAGCGCCCGCAGCGACCTCCCCAGGCTGAAGGCAGGCCGCGCGGCGGCCAGGGGGCGCCTCAGGGCCGGCCTCCCCGCCCTCCGCAGCAGAACAGAGGTGAGGACCCGTTCCATGACCCCAGTCTCTTCTGCCACCTTCACCAGCGCCATGGCCACGACCTGCGCAATTGCCGCATGTGGGCCCGCCAGTTGGAGGACTTCTACACTGGCCACGGTCCCATGCTCGAGCTACCTGAGGGCACGGCTGCAGCACCTCCTCTGCAGGGCGGCCAGGACCAAGGCTTCCCTAAGGCCCGCGGCCACGTCGCTGTCATCTTTGGCGGCACGTCAGCCTACAGCTCTTGCCGCGAGCTAAAGGCCGCATCCCGCGGGGTCCTCCACATCTCCCATGGTGAGCCTGCGGCGGAGTCGCTGCCTTGGTCCAGCCAGGCCATCACCGTTTCGGTGACGGACAGCCCGGCCGGGCTGTCCAAGCCGCAGCGCCTCCCGCTGGTCCTGTGCCCCACCGTTGGCAACACCCGTGTTGACCGTATCCTTGTGGACAGCGGGAGCTCGCTAGACATCATCACCACGCACGTTCTCGGCCTCATACAGGTCCCACGCTCCAAGATCCGAGGCATCACCGTCTCTTTCCTTGGGATTGTCCCAGGATCGTCGCTTCGCCCGGTCGGGCAAGTCGTGCTGCCCATCACTTTTGGCTCCTCTGCCAACTTCTGGATGGAGTACATCACCTTCGAGGTGGTGGAAACCAAGTTCCCCTACAACACCATCTTGGACCGCCACGCGCTCTCCAACTTCATGGCGGTCTCCCACCACGCCTACCATTGCCTAAAGATGCCGGCGCCAAAGGGAGTCATCACCGTCTGGGGAAACCACAAGACGGCCCTCGACTGCGACGAAACCGCGCTGGCCATGGTAGGCCAGCTCCCTACCCGTGGTCCCAGCAGCAAGGAGCGTCCCATAGCACGCTCAAAGGTGGCACTCCAGCCGTAGGAGCCCACCAAAACCATCGTCCTCATGGAGACAGACCCCTCCAAGGTGGTCCACGTGGGGACAACCCTCGAGCCTCAATAGGAACTCGAGCTCATTACCTTCCTCCGGGCTAACAAGGACGCGTTCGCATGGGATTCGTTTGATATGCCCGGTGTCCCATGGGAGGTGATCGAGCACAGGCTAGCTGTCCGGCCTGACAAAAAATGGTAAGGCAGTGTCAGAGGCGTGTTCCCGACTAGAAGGCCAAGATCATCCAAGACCAGCTCAGCAAGCTGCTTTGAGCGAGCTTCAACCGCGAAGTACAGCACTCTGATTGGCTTGCAAACCCAGTCGTAATTCAGAAGAAGGGTGGCAAGTGGCGCATGTGTGTTGACCACCGCGACCTTAATTCCGCCTGCCCCAAGGACAACTTTCCCCTTCCACGCATAGATCAGCTAGTTGACGCTACGGCGGATTCAGCCCTGATGAGTTTTCTGAACGCTTATTCCAGTTACCATCAGATCACGTTGTGTAAAGAGGACGAAGAGAAAACCGCCTTTGTAACGCCTTTGGCACATTTTGCTATACGACCATGTCTTTCGGTCTCAGAAATGCTGGCGCCACGTTCTAGCGTCTCATGCAAAAAAACTCTCCCTGATCAAATAGGGCGCAACGTAGAAGTCTACGTGGACGATATCGTAGTCAAAAGCAAGGACGTCCGGCACCACGTGTCCGACCTACGGAAAACCTTTGACAACCAGAGACAGCACCGGGTCAAGCTAAACCCCGAGAAATGCGTCTTCGACGTCAAGTCCGGCATGCTCCTAGGCTACGCGATCGGCGAGGCAAGCATAATGTGATGCTCTCACTTGGTTGATTGTAGCAATTGATTTGTGAGAACATTGCCTTCTCTCCGGTCATATGATGAGTGCACCCGCTGTCAAGTACCCAACTAGGGCCACCGGAGAGATATTCCTACAAAGTTCAAGGTTTGGTCTTAGGTACCCAAATTTGATTGGGTCTTTTGAGGTTAGTCACAAGAGCCTTTGGGACCCAAATGGATCTCACCAAAGGTACATTATTACGCTTAGATCCAACATGATGAGCAAGCACTCTACCAAAATTATTTTTTCTAAGAATGTAAGAAGCATTAAAAGTAGAGTGAGAAACGTGAGCCTTTGAGCTTTGCTCTCTCATAAAATGGATTGGCTTAGTGACTGGAGTCACCACAATATACGCTTTCTTGCCTTTAGGTGGAACGTGGCCAAGTCCGGCCTTTTTAAAATTTCGTCTTCTCTTGTCTAGTATCTCATCAAGTCCCTTACTCGACTTGCAAGATCTTTGAATACCATCTTCAAGTAGACCCTTTAACTTCTCATTCTCACTAGCAAGATCTTGTAAAGTGGCAAAGTTTGTTGCCCAAGCATTTACATCCACATTGTAGCACCTTGCAAACCATTGCTCGTGGAAGGAGTTGAGTTGCAAGTTGCACTTGGAAGAGTAGAGGGGCTCTTCAAAAGATCATCAAACTTCACTCTTATAGTCATCCATAACTCCCTCTTCGAGAAGAGTTGTTCTTTGAGTGAAGAGTTGTTGATCTCAAGAGAGCTTGTTTTGGATTTCACCTCAGAAATTTCTTTGGTCATCTCCTCAACCCTCTTCTTTTCCAATGCTAGTTCCTTCGCAAGTTGGAGGTTTCTCTTCTTTTCAAGGATGAGCAAGTCCTCTCCTTTCTCAGGAAGGTCCTCTTGTTGCTCAACCGGCTCCATGAGCTTGGTCAGCTTACCCATATCAAACTTTCTCATCATCTTGACCAAACTAGCATGACTCATATCATCCTCATCATCAATAGAATTGTTAGTATAAGAATTGACTAAAGATTTAGAAGGTCTTGATGATACCTTAGGACCCTTGGCCATGAAGCACATTGAAGATTCATCATCGTCATCCATCAATTCGCCAAATAGAGATGAGGTCCTTTTTGGAAAGGCCATCCCAATGCATGCGACACTCTCATCATCGGACTCGGAGTCAAACTCGGAGTCGGATTCGGAGTCCCACTCCTCACCAATGTGAGCTTCACCTTTTGAACTTTTCTTGTGTCTCTTGCTCTTTTCTCTGTCCTTCTTATAACTCTTTTCTTTCTTGTTTCTTCCTTGTCCTTATCCTTCTTGTGTGGGTATTCAGTAATGAAGTGTCCAGTTTCACCACATTCATACAATTTTCTTCTTGAACTTCTTGACGATTTGGATTTGCCGGAGTCCTTCTTGCCTTTGCTATTGTAGCTATTCTTCTTGAGAAATTTATTAAATCTCATAACAAAAAATGCCATTTCTTTCATGTTCATTTGCCCATCGTCTTCATCACTGCTTGAGCTATCATCCTTTGTTTTTGATACTTTACTCGCCTTCAAAGCTATGCTCTTCTTTTTTGTTGATTGAACCATCTCTTTGATGTTCGATGCCTCTTGGTCCATCAAATCATTACTAAGAATTCTTTCAAGCACATCATATGGTGTGATTGAGTGATAGTTGTCTCTATCTCGGATCATTTGCCCCGAGTGGCGATTGGTTGGAGCGATAGCCCGGAGTAGAATCTTGACCACCTCATGATCAGTGAGAGACTTGCGTCCAAGCCCCTTGGCCTCATTTACCAACACCATGAGCCGATCAAACATTGTCTTGTAGTCTTCTCTTTCCTCTAAGATAAACCTTACTAGCTTCCCATTTATAAGCTCTATCTTGGTTTTCCTCACACTTAATATGCCTTCATGAGCAACTTTGAGGGTATCCCAAATTGTCTTGGTCTCTTCAAGTCCGTCAACTCGGTTGAACTCACTTGGGCTCAAATCACCAAACAATGCATCGACGGCTTGATAATTTCGAAAGGAGTCTCTTCCCTCATCAGCAGTGAGATTCTCCTGTTTCTTGGGCTTAAAACCTATTTCTACAATTCTCCAAATAGAAGGATGAATAGACATTAGATACATCTTTATCTTATGTCTTCATTGTGGGTAGTATGTTCCATCGAAGTGAGGCGCACGCCCAGCGGGGATAGAGGCATGAGATGAAGATGTTGCATCAGGATAAACATAAGGAATAGTAGCCTTTTTGTTGCCTTCACTTGAAGTCACGATCTCGGTATCGTCTTTGTTGTTCGGCATGATTCTCCAAACTGTTAAGCTCAAAACAGAAGATTAGGCTCTGATTCCAATTGAAAGGATTGCTATGCCGCCTAGAGGGGGGTGAGTAGGCGAATAAAATGAAATTGCAGAATTATTAAAGTCAAACAGTAACCAGTCGATCGGATGTTCCGATGGAGATCGGATGTTCCGACCGGATCCAGTAACCTCTGCGTCGGATGTTCTGATCTGGGTCGGATGTTTCGACGGGCGTCGGATGTTCCGATCCTGGGTATTCTGGATTTGTCGAAAACCTGCAGTAAAAACTGATTTCTCGCAAAACCAAGGTTAGATCTATTCAAGAATACTCAGAACAGGCCAACACTAATAGTAAAAACGATAAAACAAGATCAAGAAGAAAACACAGCGATTTTTGTTTACCGATGTTCCGATCTTTGAAGGGAGATCCTACTCACCGTTAGGGAAGGCACAAAGCCCGGTTAACCAAGACCATAATCCCCTCCCCGGCGAAGCACACAGCACTCACCGGCGATCACTAGTTGAATCCTTTTCCTTGCGGAGGTAGATTCGCACCTTCACAAACTCCGGAGGCACGCCACACAAAGATCGGCGACTCACCGGCGACACCTAGCCGTCTAGGAACCCTTCAAGCCTCCAAGAGTAACAAATGCGATGAAGAAATTAGGAATCGCTAAGTGCTCAAGAATTGGACTCTAATTCATGGAGCACTTGGGTGCCTTGATCTCTCTAGATCTAGATCTCACAAAGATGAGCAAGAGAGAGACAAAGGCTAGGGTTCTTGAGAGAGATGATGAACAGGAAGTATTAGGTTCAAATCAATGGATCAGTAGTTAGGGAAGCAGGACCTAGCGCGTTTGCAAAGGAAAAATACCCCCGCTGCACCCAGTAGTGTTATTACCGTGTATGACAACTATGTTTTTGTTTCTCCTAAGGCATGTAGGTTTAGATATGATGCACTACTGTGGTAGATTGTTTTATGCATCACGCTTGCCATTGCTTCTATCATGTAATCCTAATTTGTATTAGCTAATCTCCGGTACTATAAAATCATAAACCGTTTTCGCGTAAATGATTTAAATAAATACCATAATCCTCTGAAAAAATCTTCAATTTTCGAGAAAAGGCCTATGAAAATCTACAAACTATAAAAAAATTATTTTCAAAAAATAAAGTAAATGATCTATGAAACAAAAGAAAAACTAAAGTAAAAGGAAAATTTGAACTAAACAACCGAACAAAGAGGGCCTAACATGTGCATAAAATGATGGAGTAAAATTGAGCTCGAAAATTATTTTCAATCGCAGCAGCGAGCACCGCGAGGATCTATGGCGCATTCTTTATTCACATCATAGCGCATCTATGGCGCATTCATTTTTTTCATTTTTTATTCACATCTATGGCGCATTCATTTTGTCATTCATTATTCACATCTATGGCGCATTCATTTTTTTCAAAATAAAAAACAACTAAAACACGCCCACTGGACGGGTGACACCCAAAAAACGCCCACTGGATGGGCGTTACCATAAAAACCCCGTATGACCGGGCGATTTTTATAAAACGCCCTTTAAACGGGCGATTTTTATAAATCGCCTGACTGCCCGGCATTTTTAAAAAACCCGCCCGTCTGCCCGGCGTTTTTTAAAAAACGTCCGATGGTCCTGCGCCGGGAGGTTATTTTTCAATTAATTGAAATGGAAAATTATTTTTTAATAACGATTTAAAAAAGTCAAAACTTTAATAAATTCCTCAAAAGCTATGGTTTTAAAAAGCATTGGGATAACAAACACAATTTAAACATGACACATGCTATGCCTGAGATCCAATCCAAGAACCATTCGTACGAGAATCATTCCACCTATTCACAACATCATAAATCACAGCAGTTGCTATGACAAAAAATTAAAATCCAATCCGAGCTTGAATTCACGAGCTGTAATGCACGAATACCTCATTTACCAAGCGGTAGTCGTTGTCGATCCACGAGACCGCCTATGAAGCCTCAGCTTATGTTGTGTTTGGTTGCCTGCATCCACTCTGACCTGGCTCCATGGAAACCGGTACGGGTAGTATCGGCTCCAGAAACCGATATGAACATTCGTGCTCCAAATGAAGTCTAGAATAGCGCGATGAATCGATCGGCTTTTGGACAAGCCGACTGGGCAAATTGATTTGAAATATACTAAATAATAAGTATTCAATAAACTTGATCGTAAATACGAACACCTAGCAGCAAAACTACTAGATGAATCGTGGGTAAACACGAGTAGAAGATTGGATTTCTCCAAGACAGTTGTACTTGCGAAAGTGTCGGTGTATTCTACACCGGGGTGTGCTCCCGCTTCGCTGCCAAGTGGGACCAGAGTCCAGTTAGGAAGCGTTCCATACATGGAAGCACCGGGCCCAAACAGATTAAGGTCTGGTTTTAGACAAAGTGAAGTTAAAGTCATTTGGTCAGGTCACGTGGCGGTTCGGCACGCAAGCGGACGACCAGGCCCCGGGTGCAGGGCCAGGACACGTGGCGGTCCGGTGCGCAGGCGGGCGACCAGGCCTCGGGCGCCTGGCGGCTAGGACAATTGGCGATCAGGGATGCACCGAATCCGGAGCATTCAATGCGACGGAATCATTTTGACGTAGTGGGCGGGGCTCTGACAGTATGATTGCCCCCGTCCCGCCAATGATGTATGCTACGTTGTGGCCGTCTCCGTAACAGTCCCATTCACGTCTACTACGGTGTGACAGGAAGACGCTCGGGGTAGGCGGGTCGCTCTGTCATATACTAGCTGCCTCGTTGTCAGAAGCGTGGCGGCGAGGATTAGCACGGAAGGAATGATGGCTACAGTGGTAGGATCATTTAAAGCGCACTATGTAGCATGTTGTGACCCACGCCATCCCGAGCATATAAGGGTTGGGGGGTGCGTCTGTAAAGGGATCCCGGATCGATCCTTAAATCAAATCCTCCAGAGACTAGCCTGTTCATACGTTGCAAGAAGCTTGAGCAGGATTAGGGTTGTTACCCGATCTGGGGCCTGAACCTGGGTAAACCTGAGCGTTTGTTCCCGTGTTCTCATGCCGAAGAGAGAGGAGAGGAGAGGAGTGAGCCGGCTGCACACACTGCCACTGCCGAACAACTGGTTTAGATCTCGGAAAACCTGCCAGCTGAAATACGCCGACAGTACCATGCTAGGTAGGGGGTAGTCATCGGTTTGCTCCTACGTTCTCCGGTCGGCGTTTCCTTTTCTCAGATCATCGTACACCCTTCAAGGAGCAAGTATGTCGGAACATAGATCAGAGGGAGAGGTTGGTGGTGACCCTCGCCGGAAGCCGCTCAACCGGCGGCAGGATGAGATGTCTTCGTCGCTCCCTCAGGAGGTTGCTTGTCCCGCGGCAGACGCGCTCCTGGTTCGACAATGGCTAGCCCTGGAGAAGGCCTCCTCATCCCAGAACTTGCATGCCATACGCATGCTGCTAGAGAACCCACTAGTGGAGTTGGCGGGGGATTCCCCCGCCAAGGCGTGGCTGCGTGACAGCACGTGTCTCGTGGATGCGGCTCTTCGCCGGGTCGAGGTCTCTGGGCGGTCGGGCGCTTCTGGTGGAGTGCCCCTCTCGAAGTCGCGTGCGGAGCACACACAGGCATTGAACCGCCCGCGTCAAGCTCACTCCAGTCTTGGTGGCCAGGGCAAGGGAAAAGCGGTTCAGGGTGTTCGTGCAGAGGTCCGTGCACCAACCTGAGTACCGTCGCAAGCATCCCCTAGGGAGGGGTGCTAAGAAGACCTCCGGACTCATCTCGAGGAGCGCCGGCACCACCGCGGCGGCGACTTGCGTGACGAATTGCAGCGTCATCGTGCCCAAACGTAGGATCAGGTGGAGTCGGTGAGTTCTGAAGGCGGGTGTCGTTCCGATGAAGACGAAGGGGATTCGGCGCCCTCTGTGTCCCGTCAGGATCTTGGCAATCCTCACAAGCTTCCCTAAGGCGTCGTCTGCCGGGCGTTCACCACGGAGCTGCGCCGAGTGGCGTGGCCGGAGAAGTTCCCGTCCGGCATCCGTCGAGTAGTACGACGGCGCGACCACCCGAGGAGTTCTTGCAGATCTACACCACGGTGGTGCACGCCGTCGGCGGCTCCGAGAAGGTCATGGCCAATTACTTTCCTACAGTCTTGACTGGTTTCGCCTGCTCTTGGCTGCTAAACCTCCCGCGTGCAACGATAAGATCGTGGGAACCTGTGTGATCAGTTTGTCACTAATTTTGAGGGCTCCTACGACCAGCCGGGGGTGGAGGATGATCTCCACGCCCTGGAGCAGAGGAAGGGGGAGTCACTACAGAGTTCATCCGGCGATTCAGCCACAGCACGCGGCCCAGGCCAAGGCGGGTGGCGGCGGTGGCAGAAGAGAGGCTAGGACCTCAAAGGGTTCCGGCCCTAAGGACCAGAAGAAGAAGAAGAAGAAGCACAATGCGTCCGAGGCAGGGCAGGTCTTGGCCGCCGAGTGCGACCAGAAGGAAGCGATACTACGGCAGCACGACCGCCGCGAGCGGCGGGACGACCGTCGTGACCAGCGCGATGGCGGCCGCGACAGGTGGGAGGACCGCAAAGGAGGAGGCAAGGCGTATTGCCCCATCCACAAGTCCAACGCGCACAATTTGGTGGATTGCCAGGTCGTGTCGAAGCTGGTGGAGAAGCGGCTCAAGGATCGCTATCCTCCCAGCGACGACAAAGACGAGGGGCCTGCCTCGCTGGCTTTGCAGCGGGTGGAGCATATGGTGGCATACATACACAGTGGTTCCAAATCCGGGGACGAGTAGGCTACTGATGTGGTCGGAGGAGCTGATCACCTTCAATCAATCCTATCACCCCAAAAGCACTGTAGACGTAGGGCACCTTCCGATTGTGGTTTCACCCACAATCAGAAACGTGAAGCTTGGGCGAGTGCTGGTGGACAGGGGGAGTTCCATCAACCTCCTGGCCGCCAAGGCATTTCAGGTGCTACAGATCCAAGAGCGGGAGCTACTTCCGGCCCTCCCGTTCTATGGTGTCACCCCGAGGGTGGAGTCAATCCACTTGGGGCGGATCCACCTTCCCGTCACCTTCGGGGAAGAGGAGAACTACCGTACGGAGGTGGTTGACTTTGAGGTAGCTAACTTTGACCTCCTTTACAACACCCTGCTTGCCGACGGGCGTTGACCATGTTCATGGCGGCTACCCACTGTGCTTACATGATGGTGAAGATGTCAGGGCCACAAGATCCCATCGTCGTCAAGGTAGACATGCTAGAGTCCCTGCGCTGTGACAAGATGGCTCTGGACTTGGCTAGGGCCGTCTCCTCACAGCCGTTCGGCACCACCAATCCAAGGGCTCATCGCGTAAATACCCGTGCCGCGCCCGGTTCGTCCGGCGAGGTCAAGGTGGTCTCCCTAAGCGAGGACATCCCCGCGAAGACTGCCAAGGTGGGCACTGAGCTCGGCGCCAAATAGGAAAGCATGCTTGTCTCCTTCCTCTAGAAAAACTCGAAAGTGTTTGCACGGCAACCGTCCGACATGACCGGAGCCCCTAGGGAGGTGATCAAGCATCAGTTGGCAGTGCTCCCAGGAGTGCGCCTAGTCCGACAGAAGGTCCGGAGGTAGGCACCAGAGCGCCAAGAGGCCATCTGAGAAGAACTGGACAAGCTGCTGGGGGCGGCGATCGTGAGGGAGGTCACTCATCCCGAGTGGCTTGCCAACCCCGTCCTCGTGAAAAAGTCCAACGGGAGGTTGCGGATGTGTGTCGATTTTACCGACCCAAATAAGGCCTGCCCGAAGGATTCTTACCCTCTGCCACACATAGATATGCTTGTAGACTCCACTGCAGAGTGTGAGCTTTTGAGCTTTCTCGATGCGTATAATGAGTATCACCAGATTAGTATGGCAGAGGAGGATGAAGAAAAAATTGCTTTTGTAACCCCCATGAGCGTATACTGTTATAGTAGAATGGCTTCAGGGTTGAAGAATGACAGTCCCACCTATCAGCGGGCCATGCATATCTCTTTTTGGCCTCAGATCGAGAGGAGTTTGGAGGTGTACGTCGACGATCTGGTGTTGAAGACCAAGAAGAGCGATGTACTGCTCGGAGACCTAGAGGAAACCTTCTCCAACCTTCGCAAGTACAGTCTGAAGCTCAATCCTGAGAAGTGTGTATTCGGCATGCCCTCGGGAAATCTGTTAGGGTTTCTTGTGTCCAGCCGAGGCATTGAGGCTAATCCTGATAAGATAGCGGCCATTGAACGCATGCAGCCGCCCACTCGCCTTAAGCATGTCCAATGCATCGCGGGCTGTCTCGCTTCTCTCAGGAGGTTCATAGCCCGCCTGGGAGAAAAACGCCTCCCCTTATTCAAGTTGTTGAAGAGGACCAACCATTTTGAGTGGACCAAGGAAGCGCAACATGCCTTCAAGGAACTGAAGAAATACCTGTCTTCGCCCCCAGTGCTAGTCGCTCCTGAGCCTAGTGAGCCGCTCCTCCTTTATGTGGCGGCCACTCCGGCGGTGGTGAGTGCAGTGCTGGTGGCAAAAAAGGGAAGGCATACAATGTCCGGTCTACTATGTCAGCAAGGTGCTGCAAGTCACGGAAGCCAAGTATCCTCAGGCCCAGAAGATGCTATACGCCGTGTTCTAGCATCCCGTAAGTTACGACATTATATTCATGGAAGGGGATCACTGTCGTCACATCGTTTCCCTTTCGGGAAATTCTTCACAATCGGGAGGCACAGGGCCTGTAGCCTAGTGGGCAGTAGAGCTGGGGGAGTTTGGATTGCAGTTCGCTCCTCGGACCACCATCAAGAGCCAGGCGCCGGCGGATTTCATTGCAGAATGGTCTCCGGGATCTTCGGAGGTAGAGGTGGACCCCGAGCCTTTCGTCTAGACACTTTTCTTCGATGGATTCTTCCGGCTTAAAGGCGAGGCGGCTGGGGCAGGTTTGGTTTCCCCGACGAGGGACGTCCTTCAGCACATGGTGGTCCTCGATTTCAAAGCCAGCAACAACATTGTAGAGTATGAAGGCCTACTTGCGGGGTTGCGTGTAGCAGCCTCGTTGGGCATCCGACACCTATACGTCAAAGGTGACTCTCTGCTGGTTGTCAATCAGACCCGAAAGTTATTCCAGTGCGTCGACCCCCACGATGGCGGCGTACCTCGCTGAAGTCAGAAGATTGGAACACCGCTTCGATGGGTTGGAGTACATCCACGTTCCAAGGTGTGACAACCATCTGGCAGATGGATTGTCACATCTCGCCTCTTTGCGAGCACCTGCTCCGGTCGGAGTCTTTGAAGAAAGACTTCGGCGACCGTCCGTTGCAGCCCCAAAATCTGGTGGGGACGATGATGCGACCTCTCTAGCTTCCGTTTCAGGGAAGGAGATGGCGCCGCTTTCAAGGAGGCACTGGTGAAAACGCCCGGCCAGGCAGAGTATCCAGGCGAACACCGAGTGGTCGCCGCACTCGGCCAGGTGGGACGGTGGATGGATCTGATCCTAGCCTTCCTGTGAGACCGGGTGGTCCCCGACGATGATGCCCGGAAGGCAAAGCGCTACACACTGGTAGGTGGGGACCTATATCGTCGGGGTGGAAACAGAATTCTTCTGAAGTGCATCACTCGGGAAGAGGGGAGCAGTTTTCTCTTCGATATCCATGGAGGTGAGTGCGGGTGCCATATGTCCAGTCACACCCTGGTCGACAAAGCATACCGTCAGGGGTTCTTTTGGCCTACCGCCCTCTAGTATGCCTGCGAGCTGGTGAGGAGATGCGAGGCATGCCAGTTCTTTGCCAAGCAGATCCACCGACTAGCCCAAGCACAACAAACCATCCCGCTTTATTGACCGTTGTTGGCAATTCTTACGCTATTAGAAATAATCCGCAAGCGGACGGATATCGCTTGTAATTTTCACCCAGAAGTATTCCAGAGTATCGAATCCACCGAGGACAAGGGAAAAGCATAATTCTAATATCTATATTATTTAAGATACCCACTAGCTAGTTAACGGGGGTAAGGATAATAATAAGATAATAAGACCGGTGACACACACACAAACACAGGAGTATAAAAATATAAGTTAGGCAGATAGTTGGGAGGACAACGAGAAGTGTATAAATTCCCTTAATAGTGCAATCAATTATCTGGTTGAGCTAGCAAATATGAGTTTGGAGGTTTGTTTTAAGAACTTCGTCGGAGCACGGCCGATTCACTACCACCCGCTATCAGTTAAGAACACCGAATGGTTATGACCACCCCCGATTGGGCCCTACTGGTCCAATTCCTAACACAGTGGATTACATGTGAGATAAATCTCGGATGGATAGGGCTGTCACCACCTACCACAAAGTACGTTGGAATGGGTGCAAATCAAGTCAGAGATAATCTCAGACACCACGTCTACTATTAAATCCGATCACTCCTCCCCGGATCCTAGGAAGGCGATCCAAGTTCAATACTTAGGCTATTCTAAGCTTATGATAATGAACCCAGACTCAGAACCATATGAACTTAATCAACTGCTCTAATAATTCACACTTCCCACTTAGTGTAAATATGCTCTGCTCAGATAATGAAAGACACTTGGATTATAAAAGCAAAGTCTTACAGAAGGAAAAGGATACAAGAGCTATTACCCGACTTCCCGAAGACAATTCCGGAAGTCCGATCTTCAGCTCGACTCAACTCTAACTCCCGAACTAACTATTCTAACAAGTGAAGAGTGACTCCAAATGAGAGAAATGTGTTGTGTGTGTCATCAAGTGACGTGAGGGGGTCCTTTTATAGCCATCCGCAACCAATGGGGAGCTTCCACGTCATGGGACAAGTGTCACCTTCACACCAGCCAAAGGAGAATCCGAGAGGGGATCCAAGGGGGTCGGCCGACCCTCGTTTTCGCCTGGGATGCTTCTTTTACGGTGCAGATCAATCCCCCACATCAGTTTTGGTAGTTAGAGCCGATCGAAATGACTTCCTGAAGAGCCAAGTCACCCAAGTGTGTAGCAACTACAACGATATGATCAAACTGACGCATACGGATGCTTGAGATTACTCCTTGATGCATTTACTGGAAACTAGGAGAAGTTGGAGTTGATTCGGTGCAGAGGCCAGGTCGGCCGACCGGCTTCTGTGTCCGGTTGAACTCTGTTTTCTCCCCACGTTATTCCTAAGGACAAAAACTAACCAAAACTTGTGGAAATTTATTAGTTTAAATAAAATTCATATATAAATCCTGATTTCCCCCAAAATTACTGGAAAGTTGGCGTATGTCAGCGTATGAAATTAGACTTTAACGTCTGCCAACAGCCGTTTGTAGTCCGGGGGCTGGATATCCTAGGTCCATTCCCGCGGGCTACAGGGGGTTACACCCATCTGTTCGTCGTCCTCGACAAGTTCACCAATTGGGTTGAAGCTGAAGCTGTCCGCGCCATCACCGCGTCGACTGCCATCAAGTTTATGTGCGAAATCTTCATACGTTTCGAGGTTGCCAACCGCATCATAACCGACAATGGCACCCAGTTCGCCAGTGCTGCATTCCAATATTTTTGCGAAGAAATGGGTACCAAGGTATTTTTCGCGTCAGTAGCTCACTCCCAAAGCAACGGCCAGGCTGAGCACGCCAATGCGCAAATCCTGAGAGGCCTCAAGACAAGGGTATTTGATCGACTCCACAAGCACGGGAAGCGCTAGGCGGAGGAGGTTTCGTCGGTGTTGTGGTCGCTTCGCACCTTGCCCAGCTGAACCACCGGGGAGACACCATTCTTCTTGGTGTATGGAGCGGAAGTTGTTCTTCCATCTGAGCTATCCTTGGGCTCACCACGCACGACGGCATTCGAGGAAGAAGATCATGATGCCTAGCGGCAAGAAGAGGTTAACTTCCTAGAGGAGGTTCGTGACCGTGCGGCTTTGCGTGCTGCCCGGTACCAGCAAAGCCTCAGAAGGTACCATGCCATCCAGATTCAGGAGAGGAACTGGTAGCAGGTGACCTCTCCTGCGAAATGTGTAGATGCAGGCAGGTCGCTACAAGCTGTCTCCCCCATGGGAGGGCCCCTTTAAGATGGTCTTTGTCTCTCGTCCCGGTAAATACACATTGCAGATCGATTAAATCGAGACAGTACAATATGCGAAAACATGTCAAAGATTGGTAAATCCCGAGGCAGTCTAACATGGTTTGTATACATGAGATCAAATTGATGCAGCCATGCATACGGGTTACAAGGAGAGAATCGATTATCCCATCGAGATAGCTCTACCTGCGAGTTGAAGCCTTTCGACGAGGTCGATCGGATTCGAGAAAGTATTTGGTGTATTGAGTATTGGATATCTATTCTCAAGGTCTAAGGTCCTATTTATACTATTACAATGTCGATACCGATACGACCTATTTCATCGTGTCTCCCAATCAGATCGTATCTCTTCCGAAGTTTTATCTCTATCGGTTTCTTCAATATATTTCTCCTTTGCCGATGAAGCCCATTACCAATTTAGCCCAATAATTCCAACATATTGTCCTTTCTGAATATCCAATTTTATGCCAAATTTGGGTGTCAACACTAGGTCAAGATAGGGAAGAAGGTCGGTAGACTCAGTTCTTCGACGGTTCACACCAGTCCGAGCGATCAGGATGCGGTCTCGTTCTCATCTCCCCCAACGGAGAGTGATTCCAGTAAGTCATACAAATACACTTCGCGGCGACAAACAACGCCGCGGAGTATGAAGCCCAAATAGCGGGCTAAGAGCAAGCGCTGCGCTCGACATCAAACGGCTTGTTGCAAAAGGGGATTCGCAGCTCGTCGTCCGCCAGGTCAGGGAGGAGTTTCAGGCAACTGACGACTCGATGGCGCGGTACCTGGCGGAAGTGAGGAAACTGGAGAAACGTTTCACGAGTTTCGAAATTAGCTACATTCCCAGGGAAGAGAACAGCGAAGCTGATAAGCTCGCTAAGCTCGGATCCTCACAAGAACCGGCCCCGCTGGGGGTGCTAGTGCAGCACCTTTTCAAGCCCTCCATTCCCTCCGGAGAGGAGGCCACGGGGACGCCTTCTACCCCACACCGAGACATCCGGTACTGTCTCATTCCTAGAGCAAAGCTCCTGGATGACGCCATTCATCCAGTTCTTGATGGGACATTGTCCGAGGACGCTGCTGAGCGTTCCCAGCTAAAAAGGCGAGCCCGAGCTTACCGTCTGCACGGGGGCTCGCTGTACCGAAGGGGTGCTAGTTGCGTGCTTTGTAAGTGCGTTACCCAAGAAGAAGGTAAGTACCTTCTAGCCGACATTCACGAGGGCATCCGCGGCGCACACGCCTCTCACAGAACTCTCGTCTGCAAAGCATTCCGCATGTGCTACTATTGGCCCACTGCGATGAGCGACGCAGAAGTTTTTGTTAAACGCTGCGAAGCTTGCCAGTATCATGCGCAGATGACGCACCAGCCCGCATATGAGCTACAAACAATTCCACTAGCGTGGCCGTTCGCGGTTTGGGGCATGGACCTCCTGGGACCGTTCCCAAGAGGGCTCGGTGGTAAAACGTACTTGTTCGTAGCCATCGACACCTTCACCAAGTGGATCGAAGCCGAGCCGGTCTCCAACATCACTGCAACTGCCGCGGTACGTTTCTTTCGAAGCATCGTTGCAAGATTTGGTGTGCCCAGCAGGATCATCGCTGATAATGGCACCCAATTCACGAGTCGGGAGTTCAGCGATTACTGCGAAGAAATTAGCATGAAGCTCGCCCTGGCCTCTGTGGCCCACCCACAGAGTAATGGAGCAGCTGAGCGAGCTAACGGACAGCTAGTCCAAGGCATCAAAAAGTGGGTCTACGACGCCCTCAAGGCAAAACAACAAGGTTGGGTCGACGAGCTACCGTCAGTCCTCTGGGCAGTGCGGACAACGTCCAGCCGGGCTACAGGAGAAACTCTTTTTCGGCTTGTCTATGGCTCGGAAGCCGTCCTCCCATCAGAAATGAGACTAGGATCCAATCGCGTTGACTTCGCCAGCTTCGTGGTCAACGACGAGGAGCGGCAGCTTGACCTCGATATACTTGAGGCGCGCCGCGAGCAATCCCTACTCCGGGCTGCAGCCTACTAGCAGTCCCTGCGTCGCTACGCGGCACAAAACGTACAAACAAGGACCTTGCAAGTAGGAGACCTGGTTCTACGTCGCATTCAGATCCTCGCGGGCTCCAACAAGCTCAGCCCCAAGTGGAAGGGACCGTAGAAACTAGTGTCCGTAGCCCGCACGGGCTCGTTACGCCTTGCTGACAAGGATGGGAACGAGCTCCCTAGCTCATGGAATATATCCCTTCTACGACGCTTCTACGCTTAATCAGGTTGTAAGTTTCCTTTCATTTCAATTCATTTCAAATAAAAAAAACTTTCCACCAATTACGAGTCACACTGGGCTCAGTCACGGTCATTTCAAGCAAGCCCGTGGCCAAAATCTGACGGCTAAGGATAAAGCACTCCGGAGCACTTCTACGACGGGATAAGCCGACATCTCGAACCCTAGTAAGGCTTCATGCAGTGTGGAATTCCCGTGGCCTAAGGTACAATAAGCCCATGTCAGGTTTGTTTGGATGGCTAACTTGGGCCTCGCAGCGCTCAGGGGCTGGGAGATTTTGTGCCCGGATTTTTCCTAAGTCCTTAACTTCGCCAAGCCAGCATCGCCGCGTGGCCTAAACGAAGCTCGCGGGCTGGGGATTTGCACGAATTTTTTCTAAGTTCTTAACTTCGCCAAGCCCGCACTGTTGCGCGGCCTAACATAGCTCGGGGGCTAGGAGTTCGCGTGAATTTTTTCTAACTCACTCGAGTCCTTAGACTGCGCCCAACTCGAAGATCGCACTTGAACTTGGCCGCGGCCCGGGGGCTGGATGACTAGGTGCACTAAAAACAATTTTTCCAAAGCAACCTGTTTGCCCAAATTTCCTAAGTTCGTCTCAGAGCTTCGTAACTGTTCACCTAGTTCTCCTACTTTTGCATTACAGATTAGGGCAGGAAAGGAGAACGAACAAGCTCAACAAGCAGATTCATCAAGGAACTTGCATTTCACAAGAAGATCTTACAAAGACGAAGATTTTACAAGCAAAAGGGAACCAGCGCCCCGGACTACCGCAAAAGAGGGCGCCGCGCCACTCCAACTACGGCGATGCCCAAATCCTAAAGCTACCTCGCCGCACCTAGCAGCGGCGCTGGCGACGAGCCGGCGGAGCCGCAGACTCCGCCGACGGCGACGATGATGACGATGACGACGACGTCGTCAATGGGTCCGGTGCGGGCACCGACGGTCCCGGCGTGCTCGAGTGCCGCCTCCATCGATGGTGGATACTGTCGCCCCTGAGTACCCACGGCGCCGCCGTGGGAGCCTCCGCCACCGCTTCGACCTCCTCCGCTGCGGGCTCTGGCGGAGCCTCCACTTCTACCGCCAGCGCGGCGGCATAGACCGCATCGGCGGTGATCTGCGCCGCGGCCCCCTGCGGAGCCCCCTCTTCCGCCGCTAGCGCGGCGGCGTAAGCGGCGTCGGCGGCGATCTGCGCCGCCACTGCATCCTCCTCCTCCTCCACCGCCGCGAGCGCAACCGATAGAGCCACGGCCGCTTCCTCGTCAGTGCGGAGTTGGGCGTGCGTCGCCCAAGCCGCCGCCTGGCTAGCGACAACGAGGCCTGGCACGTCCACCTCTTCCGCCGATCCTCCGATGCCGCCACCAACGAAGCATGCAGATAGTCGGAGTCGGCGTCGGAGGACATGGTTTCCCCCTCTCTCTGTTTTCTCTCGCTGTTCCTCCTCTGTTTCTCTCTCCCTCTGGCTGCGAGCTACACTGTTTGGTCTAAGACCGGAGAAGACTAGAGTGGGAGAGAGCGTAGCGCGCTGCGCCTCGCTTTATAGGCCGGCGGCTGTGCAACGTCTCGTCGCGCTGCGGGCTACCCGAAGCGCCGCTGCGCGCGAAGGAGCAAGCAATTAAAACCCACTGCGCGAGCTGAAGAGACGCGCGCGCACGCACGGCCTCGCGGAATACCAATCGCGCCAGTCGCCGTACGACGCGTGTCTTGGTCCCGCTGTCAGCGAGGGGAGAAAACCGCTGCTTTTCGGGGCCTAGTGCGCAGGTTCGGCCCACCAATGCGAACAAAGCCCGACGGCGTATCCGCGGCTTGACACGTGGCCTGGGTCAGGTACATGAACCATCGCAGTTTGGTTCGCCTCCGTATCCGCGTCTGGCAAACGTGCCCCTGCCGTCAGCAGAACACTATGCCGCGCTGCAGAGCCCACAGTGCGCGCGATTTGACACAAAATGGAAAAGTGGCTAAGTCCTTCGGCCATAGTGCACTGCGCATATTCATTAAACAAAGGGCAAAAATAAAAAAGTTTATGGCGCGGAGTCCGGAACAAAGTGGCCCGGGTCAAACTACGACCCGCGCTGCAGCTGAAGCCTTTCCAGCTCGGTTTCCAGGTCGCGGATCCGCTTTCGCGCCTGAAGCAACTCTATGGCTTGCGAGTCCATCACGTTCTGTTCCTGGCGCAGTTTAGCCCGGGCATCGACGAGCTCTTGCTCTTGCTTCCTCAAGGACTCCGTCTCGGCCTTGGACTTCGTGTCGGCCTCCAGAAGCGTAGCAATCTTCACCGCGAGCTTATCGCGGGCTTCCTCAAGCCCGCGTACGGTGGAGTTCCGCTCGGACAGAGCAACGTCCAGCTCCATGGAGGCCGCCTCCCAGCGCTTGCGCTCTTCGTCGAAGGCAGCCCGGGCTCGATTTGCCTCTTCACGGGCCACCTGGGCTTGACTTGCCGCGACCTTCTCCGTCCCCTGGGCCTGGGCAAGCCTCGCCACGGCCTCCTGCTCCTTCTCTTGCACTGACTGGAGCATGGCCTCTAGCTCGGCGACGCGGGCGGTCCCACGAACCTCGTTCTCAGCGGCGAGCCCGTTCGCTTGCTCTATCTGAGCTCGGGCTTACGCAAGCTCGGCGGAGAGGCGTTCGATCTTCGCCGCGTCGTCGTCTGACCGCCTACTCGCTGCCTCCATCAGCGAGGACGTACCAGCAATGAGAGCGTAGGACTGGAGCAAGGGAAAACAAGTCAAACCGCGGAAAGGTCAATGCCTAAGCGCGATGTGCGAACCCAAGGATGTTACCTTCTTGTTGAGAGCAAGCATGCTCTTCACCCTTGCCCCAACAGCGTCGCGCACAGTCCGATCGAACCCACGGACGTGCGCCTCGTGAAACGGCAAGGGCGAGTAGCCTACCGACTCCTGGCTGCTCCCCTCCAACGACTCGGGACGCGACGCCGCCGCCGCAGATTATACTGGTGATGCCGGGGGCAGGGCGATCGCTCCGGGGGCAGGGCGATCGCTCTAGCTGCAGCCGCCCGCCTCTCGGCATCCTCCATCTTGGCTTCGAGCTCAGCCTTCGCCGCTATCGCTTGCTCTGCGGCCAGTTTGGCCTTGCTAAGCCTAGCCCGGACATGCACCAGCGCGGTTTCCAGCTCGTCCGCCCTCAGCTTGGCGGCCATGAGCTCGGTCTCCCCCGCCAGCCTGGGAATAGGATAGATCTTTATGGCTGGCGGGCCTTTCCTGGAGGCGTCTTGCGCCCTGGCGGAGTCCTGTTGCTCTACCCACTCTAGAGTAGCAGAGATCCAGCCCGCAGAGGCCACGCTGGACATCGAGACACTTAACCAGCCTGACGGCACGAGCACGTGCACCGGCCAGACCCAACCAATCAGCAGCATGCACCGGTCAGGCGCCGGGAGCGCTTTCCCAATCGGAGTCTTGAAGTGATCAGCAATCCCCCGGCGGTCGATCGGCCACCATCCATGCGCCGTGCGTCCCTCGACGTGCAGGGGCGTGACCCACAGGGAATCCGTGCCGATGTCGACCTTCACCGTCTCCGCGACTTCATTAGATGCGTCCAACACAGCCATCGGCAGGCAAGTCGATGACCCTCCGTGGACCGGTTGACTCTTGCCCCGCACGTCCGTTGGCCTCATTAGCCGGGCGGCCTCCAGCCGCTGCGACAGGGGTATCCCTCCTTCGGGCTCGACCGGTTCGCTCTCGGCCGCCCTGGCTTCATCAGAGGGAGGCAGCACCTCAACTACCACCTCAGCGCTGCGCACTACGATCAAAGACACACGTAACAATCAGACGCAGAAACAGAATGATAACGAGCAGCACGGGAAACTTACGCACTGGTTCAAGCTCCGTGTCCTCGTACACCTCCAGTGTAGGACGCAGAAAAAGCTCCGTCTCCAGCCCGCCGACGCGGCTTGTGGTAGGCACGACTGTCTTCTTCCGGCCCGCAGGGACCTTCCTCGTGGGCCCCCACCGCGGCATCGCTACCGGCAACGGACCCGCCGCTGGCACGACATCCTTGTCGTCGCTGCCCTGAACGGGCCGGTACGTCCTCCTCTTCTTCGAAGGCACCGTGCCCTGAACGCGCGCAAAGAACAGAGCTTAAGGGCCGCTGAACGTCCAACACTCAACCTACGTCGAAGGGGGTAGGCTCACCTGCGCCAGCATCATATGCTTCCTCGCATGCGTCTCTGCACCTGCTTGCGCCGCGCTCGCCACGGTCGATGCCGGCGTCGGGCTCCCCTCGGCTGACATCACCGACAAGGCTGACGCCCCGCCAGACGCAGCCGGCGATTTCCCTGGCGGTGAGCGCGCCGCCAATGGTTGCACAACCAAAGGCTCCCCTACGGAGCCCGTGGCTTGCGTGACCTCCTTGGCCGCCTTCCACGTTCACTGCAAATAATTGGCGCAGTCCGTCAAGGCCTCAAGGGCGCGCGCAGCCAGGAATTTAATCAAACACCTTAAGGGCACATACCACGGACAATTTATCCCTCACAAGTCTCTTAGGATGGGGATTCTTGTCCATGGGCAGCAGCATGCCCGCGATCCTGGCAGCGTCGCCCGCCAAGAGTCCTGCAGGGCGTCACGAATTGTCACAATATGCGCCGACCTGAAATTGGACATAGCAGCTCGGCACGCGCTTACCTTGATGGAAATCCCGGTCCGGATCCTCCGAGCTGCCCATCTCGCTGACGCACCGCTCGCGGCGCCCCAGCGGGCTGATCCGGTGCCGGACGAAGCTGTTAACAATATCATAGCCCGTCAAGCCCTTCTTGGCGAGCCCTTTGATCTCATGTGCCGTCACTTGATCTTCCGGCAGGGTCACACAGCGCGCAAAGATTGGAGTGTCCGGCGCGGCCGAAGAATACTCTAGGTTTGAGCCCCCGCGGTTCAGGTAAAACCACCGCCGGGCCCAACCATCGACTTTCGTCCTCACCTCGTACTCCGGGTACGTTTGGCTCCCCCGGGCTCGGCACGCGGTCAGGTAGAAGACCCCGCCGTTGCCCACGCGGTGGTGGCTGACGGGCTTCAGCTCGAAGTAATGCTGGAGGAGGCTCACCGTGGGCCGCACTCCGCAGTGCGCCTCGCACAGGTGCGCAAAGATGGACAGATGGACATAGGACCGCGGGGACAGGTTCTCCGGCCGCAGCTCCGTAAAGGCGAAGAAGTCCGCCATGAACTACGACTCCGGCGCGCGGAACCCGCAGATGGCCGAGCTCTCGAAACATGCCAGCTCGTCAGGCTCGGGCCTTGGCTCCCGGTCTGCGCCGGGGAGCCTCCAGGAACCCGGCCTCACGAAGCCATCTCTCTCGAGCTCCGCCATCCTCTCCCTCGTGAGAGCGCTGTCTCCGATGAACACCATGGTCGCCGGAAGCGAGAGAGTAAGAAGGCAAGGGGCCGAGTGAAGAGATGAAGACAGAGGCAAAGGGGATGTTCTGCAGTGGAGAGTTCCCCCTGAAAAACACTGCCTTATCAAGGAAGGCAACGGTCGAAGCGGAGATCATGGGAGTCGTGCCCAGGGGGACATAACTGCCCTACCTTTCCGTTAAATCAAATTCAATGCTCAGACTTTGGCTCCCGCGGCTCCAGAAAACCCTAGCCGAATCTTCCCGCTCGGCGCGTAGTGGGTAATTTTCTCTAAACCTCAGACCGGCTCGCCCCGCGACCCGCTCGAGGCTCGGGGGCTGGCTGTTGGTGATTGATAAGCGGCCCATCCAGAGACGGGCCTTGGGTCGATTCCGTACCGGCCCACCGCACGTACAGAAGGTCCAAAGGGCCGCCCCTGGCCGTACTAAAGGAAGCGTCTAGCCCGCCAGGATCTTCCCCAGGCTTGACCAGGTCAACCGTGCCTCCCTGGGTCCCAACCAGGAGCGTGGCGCACCTCCTGGGCTATATTTAGCCCGGGAGATGGTCTCGCGGGTAGTCCGCCTATCCGTGGGCAGGTGGCGACAACTGTCATGTCCCACCACACTTTCCCCGGCCTTGACAGGGAAGAACTGCGTCTCCCCGCGGATCCGCAGCCCGGGGAGAAGCACGCGGGCAGCTCGGTTTGTCGTTTGCCACTTTGGCAGGCAGCGATGGTTGTTATGCTACGCGACGCCCCCAACGGGTGACGCAAGGCTGGCTCAGTCCAGTCAATGCTATATTGGGATAAAGAAAAAGTGCTTTCTCCCTAAAGCATGTTTCTTCCCGTATAAGCACTCCCAGACGAACACGTGTCCAGTACTAACCTGACCAGCTTCTCCCTGCAGGCTCGAGACCAAACAGAGCCCCGGAATGAGACAAGAACATCGCCACTAAAGCAAAGATGGGCGCGGGGCCCACCGTATCAGCTCCGGGCGACCCGCCGTGCCTATAAAAGGAAGGGCCTCAGATCTATTCGAGGCCAAGGTGGAATAGCGCAACACGCGACATACTCATCCAAAGCTTCCTTAGTAGCAGCCATAGTCCTTAGCCACCTCAGCGTCCGAAACCCTCTTGTAAGCTCGGGATCGTTGCCTTCAAGCCTGGTCTCGGCACCTCTTGTACTGTTTCCACCATATAATCAATAAGGCTGGAGTAGAGCTATTACCCGGCAGTGGGGGTTCGAACCAGGGTAAATCGCTTGTGTCTTCACGGTTTGTATTCCTTTCTTCCTTCTTCTCCCCCCGTTCTCTTTCTCACCGTACGACGGACCTGTACCCGGATCGCCAAGTCGCACCAGGCTTAGTCCGGGAAGACCGTGCAGCCTGAGCCCCCATAGGCCCGGCCGCCACCCCGGGCTGCTGAGAAGGGTGGTCGTTGGGCCTCACACCAACTACAAATTCGTCTGCTGGTCCGTGGACCCGCTGCCCTTCAGGGGCGCGTTTCCCAGACACCGATAGTCTAGATATTCAATATTTGTCTATTAAATAAACGGGGTTGCTATTTGGCAGGCGCCTGCAATTTGAGCTTTTGTGCAGGCGCCTGCCCTTTCAAACAGCAGCACCAATTATTGCAGGCGCCGGACACCAGCGCTAAAAGTTCCAGTTTTTTAAAACATTTCTTCCGGTGAATAGAAATGTGGAACAACAATATAAACTTAGTGGAACTTTTAGTTTTCTATTTATTTTTATTTTTTATTATAGGTTTATTTTTGTTGTTTTGTTTATTATAGATTTATTTTGTTTTCTGTTTATTATATATTTATATTTTTTTATTATATATTTATTTTGTTTTTGTTTATTATAGATTTATTTTGTTTTTGTTTATTATGTTTTTTTTTGTTATAGCGAAACTGCGAAATCGCTAAAAGTTTTAATAAATTTGTACCGTTTTTCCACCTTTTCTGTTACTGGAAGAAACATATTATTATGGTGGAACTTTTGAGCTTGCACAAAATTTAAAATTGCAGGCGCCTGCCAAATAGTCTATCCCTTAAATAAACTGCTTTGCTTAACAAATGGCTCTACAAGTTACTTCAGATGGGATTTGGTAATAGAAATAAATACGTAGTATCTTTGCCTCTTTCACAAGTTCACTGGAAAAGGGGGGGACTCATATTTGTAGGCCATTCTTATGAAGGTAAAACAAGATTTTGTTCGTTTTGAAATCTTTATAAGAAAGGATAGTTCTAAAATTAGGTCCTGGAAGGATAAATGGTTTGGGAATGCAACCTTGAGAGATCATTATCGTGTTTTATACAATATAGCTCAACATAAACAAGATATGTTGCAAAAGTTCTTAGTTGGAGTCCTCCAAAACTTACCTGGCGTACAGATCTAATAGGATTGAAATTATTAGTAGCTTGGAATGAGTTGTTTTCACACGTTGCTAATATTGTGCTAATGCAAGAATGAGATGAGTTTCACTGGAATTTCCGAAGAAAGGACAATTCTCAGTGAAATCACAGTATTTGTTGGGTAGCAGTCAAAGCTTCCATTAAGTCCTCTTTTAACCTATTATATTGTGGGCTCAATTTCTTTCCAGTTGTGCTGAAGGTTGACTCTGAAGCAACCGTGGTGATCGGTATAGCATAAACATCCTTTGCAATTCTTTGAAGTGTTGAATACTTTGGCTCATGCATCTTCCACCACCCAAGGATGTCAAAATCTCCAACTATTGGGATCACATCCTCCTCTAAGTAAGTAGCGGTTCAATTTACTAATAGAGTGAACCTTTAGCTTCTTCTTCCTTTGATCAAATGAATCATAACTTGATAAACTCTCACAATCAGATTTATCTATGTCTGTTGTAGAATTAGATTCTAGCAAGATTGGTTGTTGATACTCACGAAGAAATCATCGACACATGTCAACAATCCTATCAATCTGACCTTGACACTAGCCAATTCCTAGCTCTATACACAGCAAACACCTTAAAATTTATTTCTGCTTGTTGCTTGTTCCTTGTTAGGAAACCTAGCTTTATTTGGTAGAATCGGCCATGTTAGAAAACAAGGGCTATCAAGGACCCATATGGGCTCTAGCCAAAACCCTAATCAAAACACTATAAAAAGAGGGATACCGAACAGTGTCATGAATAATAAATATTTTGTTTCCTCTGTATCTCTTTATGTTCATTTGCCTGTTCATGTTTGCAATCCCAGAGTATTATGGAACCCTTAGGCCATATCCAACAACAAGCGTTCTCCAATATTACCTATTATGTCCATGCTCTAAAATTCCTTCACGTTTTTATACTAAACCGTAAAGAATTTTTTCTCCAATAACCGCTTTATTCCTATAGTCTAACTACTGTTGGAGATGTTTAGTGACAGGTTACGTGGTGGTCTTTCCTGCCCATCGGGCGTGCGCAATCCATTTTACAAGATTTGTTGAGGGTTGGTGCACCCTAGGTCAGGTGTTCATCTCCATGATTGTTGTGGGTAGGTACGCTCCAAAGTAGGGGGTGTAAATGGAATAGATAGTTTATGCCCGATTGACCAACCAAATCATTTGGATAATGGTTTGGTTAGTTTTACGGATTTTCGGCTAATATCCATATTCGTATTTGTATCCATGAATAATATCCAAAAAAATATAGATAATATCCAATGGATACTACCCGACTCATAGACAAACAATGATATTCTGCACGAGACAACACCCTATTCAATTATATCATGTCCTATTTAAATAGTCAATTTTTTTTAGATCATACCATCAGCTCTAACAAAAAATAATTTTAAAAAGCAAGTTTGTAAGTGGATACAAACCATCTGCTTACCACCCAAGCTTTATGATCCACGAAGAAACTTTTTACTGTGAACTACACTACATATCATTGGCAACCCCAATGATAATGGTAGCGGGGTTTAGCGGGGGGTTGCCCGGTTTCATCTTACTCGAATGCGGCCGTGACAAGTATGTGTATTGCCATCACTATGGCACTATCACTGATTTTGATCTTTTTCTCGTCTCCCTCTTTGGATGAGATTGGAGGTGATCGGGATGGCATCGGCATGGAGAGCGGTGATCCTTAGCTTTGACGATGACGACGTCCATAGACACGACCATTGTTTCCAAAGTTATTTTACATACAGTTTAGTCCTATATGGTCTTATTTGTAATTTGATTTTTAGATAGGGGCCTTTCTATGAAAGATATTTAGCATAAACAGATGTTTATCCCTTTAAATAACTCCGCTGCACATCGGAGAAAAGATGGAAGATCTAATATTGGAGAAAACTCCACTACATACCGAAGAAAAGATGGAAGTCAGATTTTGTGGCTTACTTTATTCAGTTTGATTTGATTAAGTTAAAATTTATTATTTTTCCGTACAAACTATTGAGTGTAATATTTTGTAATAATTTTAAGCCTTTGTAAAAGCACCCCGAATAGACCCCTATCGCACCTTCTAAAATACTATTATATGTGTGTATGAATAGTGTTTTATAGGATGGGATAGAGGGCTTTTGGGATGCTCTAAATTTTTTTCTCAAAGATTTTAAAAATTATTTTTGAATATTTTTTGTTTTCATGTCTTTTGTTTTTTTTTGAAAAAACCTCAACTTTGGCTCATCCAACTAAATTGCTTCGCGAAGCAACGAGGACCTCATATCTGACCTCGTATCAAAGCTCACACGAGCTGGTGTCTTGAAATTCAATAACCAAAAACCAGGTACTACCTGTTTGTCAGAAACTTACGAACCTGCGTTACAACTGTTTTACACAACCATGGGTTACAACTCACAAACGTTCAGTTCTAGCATCTCTGCTTCAACCTGCAACTATATTGAACTTCTTCCATGCGTGTTCTAGGGGCAAAGCACACCTCGAGTGATTTTCCACAATAACACGACACAAGTGTATACACCCGTAATTTTCCTATTTTGATCTAAGAGGACACTGGAGCACTTCCTTGAATGAAACAGAAGGAATGTGCAACAATATGCAAAATATCTCCTCTTGGAAGGAAATATAGCACTAAATGTAGAATATTGTGCAAAGCACACCTCACAACTTCACAGAACAAGAGAGCAAGTTGCACTGTCAGCAATTTTCTTTCCCTTTTCATCTTAAGAAATCACTGCGGCAGTACGGCACTACTGTCAGCCAGTCTCTAGTTTAAAATTGTTAAGACTACGAAAATCTCTATACCTCTTTTCTTTTTTCCTTTTTTAGAATGATTAAATGTAGTACAGCTCCAGAGATGAACAAATCTGCAACATAACGAGTAATCATACAAGTTAAACAAAAAAAGATGCTCATTCAATTCTTTGTCGTGCAATGTTAAGTCGCTTAACAAACTACAAAAAAATAAAAGAAAACCATGATGTTCAAAATGCTGATATTCTAATACAATTTCCACATATAGAAACAGGCTACAGAATTTCCTAGTAATATTACTTTACAGATAATGTGCAGAGCAAAAAAAAGTAGTTAGAACAATGACTACAATAGTAATAGTAATGTCTGTTTTATATTTTCTATATGTTGGGTACCTATAATATGTGATGTTCTTTGGAGCAAACTTCGTGCAACATATTTTGGAAAAAGGATGTTCATCTCAACAAGTCTTTAACAGTGATTTTTTGCATTGGAATCAACAATATGTAACAATAACATAATTTTAGTAATTCCCGTTAGAATAATTGAAAATTAAGTTTAAATTATTGAAAAGCCAATGTGCTATAAAATCATTATCACCTTCTTCCTAAATTTTCCAATAAATTAAAATGCTAATAATAAAGATGACTTATAGCAAAATTAAGAAATTGGCAAATAAAAATTGCATCATAAAACATTCTACATTATGTTTTGAAATGACAATTAGTTGACTGAATTTCTTATTGTTAGATTTTGTGTCGAATATGTCTATAAGTTGGTTATGTGGACTCTAAGATGTAATAGGCAGGAGTGGGTCTTGTCAGGGTCAGACTCGTATACTGGCCTCCACTATAAATAGGGAGGTACCCCTAATATAACCGGTCATAACAACCTAGTTGTAGTGCAAGACGGGTAGGGGTCAGCGGCCGGCCTATGGCTATGACCTGGGTGGTACGTGTGCTTGTGCTTACTTGGAGAGGAGTGCCATAGTCAGAGCCCCACAGACGAAGGCAGCAATGCCAACTGCGTTACCAAATATTGTGCCTGTAGTGTTGTCTAGATCTTGTGTGGCTAAAAATCCTAACACTTATATGACATATTTTTAAATATTGATATACATTCTTACATATAATTTTATTCTTCATGCAAGGAGAAACTTTAGAGAAGTCATATCGTTAATAGAAATGCAGAACAGTGTACTTCAGTATCTGCTCTTGTTTAGAAGTGATTATGGTTGGACCCTGGAAACTAACTTTGTTTTTTCAAAAACTGGAAACTAACTTATGAATTGTCAAATGGTGAATTATAGCAGCTGTAGCAGCGAAACAAAACAGGCTCCAAAGTCCACCATCGCTAATTATAGGGGGCTATTGATGCAAATTGAGTTGTAGGGGGTCTAACATTAAAGGGACTAAACTATAGGGGTTTTCAGATAATTTCCCTTATTATATTACAGCACTTCAATCATCACCTGCAGGATGGCGGACTGCAGCTAGATTCTTGAGTTGGGCATCCGTAGAAGTAATGAATAAAGCGAGAAGTATAAAATCCCATCAATCACTAGTACCTGCATTCGTACTCACTGATAAGCTGATGTTTTAGGTGAAGTCGTAGAACACAATATATTTATGAGTAAAATAAATATTGTCAGTTGTCACAGAAACATACTTAATTGTGATACAAATAAGAGAAAAAACAAGAATATGAACTGTGAAAATTGCTTAAGAAAACAGCATGAGAACGTTGAAATATCTCATAGTTCGACACTTGCGTTCCTTATACAAACTTGGGACACTTATTTTCTAACATTGCATCAAACATACATTTTGACCGATAGGAACAGCCAATGTCAGTTTTCGTGTGCACTCATGATAAAAAAACATGTTCTGGACACCTGACACTGAGATATAAATAGCCAGTTTCTGGAGGATTCTTGTAGTACATTTTTTTCTTTTATTTTTGAAAATATGCTTCAAATTTTTGTTGCAACCTATGACACTGAAGTACTAGAAGATAGTAACTATTTTCAAAATGGAACCAAATATCCCTAAAATTTCATAAATCCCAAAACTCCATGGGGTTCCAGTATTTTGCCACCAGGGATTGGAGTCATGCCAAGAAGAAATTACCTGATACAATTAGAGCATAAATCCTTCTTTCCCATGACGTGGGCACAAGTCATGTAATGGTTAGTGTGTCATGTGTAATGTATGTGCTCCAGTATATGATGCAACTTTGGGGCCCTACGTCGGAATATTGGTTCAAGGCAGAAAGATGGAGCACTACTCGACTTTTTAGCATCACACATTTCATTCCACGCTTGAACTATTTCCTCAACCTTAAAACTCAATCCTGTATAACAGGGGGAAAAAATCTGTTAGCACTTCTCTAGGGAAAAAAACTCTGGATTCAAGAGCAGAAGCTAAGAAAAGAATGATCACAAATAATTTCAGAAACTGATCACAGTGCCTGATGGTTACTAGCTAGGTACTGTCGACCTATGTTTCCTAAGAACAACAAATTCCTTTAGCTATACATGGCTTTATTTTATCCTAACAGGGGGGCAGAAAATCTGATTCTTCACCAAATATGAAGCCTCATGTACCTAGAAGTGGAAAAATATAACAAATTAAATGAAAAAGTATGTTCCTCAAGAGGCACACACACAAAAAGCAATCTTACCTTCTTGGGTGGTTTCGTTAGCACAGTGGTTCTTTATCATCACATTGATGTCTGCTACCGAAACACCTCCAGTTTTAAATTTTTCCATGGCCATTGTCAGTGACTCCTCCCAGCTAGGAAGTCCCAAGTTGAATTCCACCATGGAACGCTCATAAAGAATGGTACCCCACAAAATATTTATATGTGATCGAATACTCGAGGCTTGTTCAAATGCTTCGTCTGGAGTCATGTCTTTTGTGTACCCTTCTAAGCCCAGCTTCTCCTGTATGACCTTCATATTTCGTTTAGAAAGCCCCTTCAATCGCATATTTTCCATTCCTTCCCACATCTCCATTCCTTTTTCCATATTGTCCTCTGAATGGTTGAATAGTCCCAAAACTTCAGTTCCCATGTCTATCTTACATGCAAGGGCATAATACCAAGAGAGCTTGGCTTGCTCAAACTGCTGCTGGCCAAGTGCAATAAGACCTTCAAAAAAATCTAGTTTTGTTTTCACAGATTCCTCATACTTTGCACCAGCTTTGGCATATTCTGCACAAGCACATTCATATGCAACCTTAACCTGCTCGATTAAAATTTCCATTGAGGTGTCCTCGGACAAGAGTGGCTTTTTTCTTGCACGAGACATGTGGACGTTGCCCCAATTAAAAAGGGCCAATGCTGCCATTTCCTGAAATTTTAGTTCTGCAACTTCAAATATTTCTTGCGCTTCTTCACTTGCGATTGTGTCTTCCATAGCCTCATGATACAATTGCATGCCAAGATCATGGAGATTGAAATATGCATGAGAGTCAAAACCGACGTGGTTCTTGAATAGCCGTGCAAACTGTACCATCCAGTCATCAACACAACAGTTGTGTTCATCGTCATTTCTTGTGCTCCCATTATCTGACATGCTATAATGAATTTTCTCCATTGTGGCAAATGAGGGGCGTCTCCTGACCACATCCATGCCTAGCTCTCGCACAGGATCCACTGCCACAACATATAATCGAATGGGCCAATCTGGATCTGCCAGGTTGTTGACCCATCTTAACTCTTCAGACGAGGTTATTGTGACCAAGTCATCTTCCTTGTCTTTGTACTTAATGAGCAATGCCTTCAAAGATGGGAACTTGTTCTGCACAATCTCTCTCAATTGAGAAAGGCTGCAGTTCACTGGCATCTGAGCACACCTAATGTCCTCTCCAAAGACCAACTTCAGGTCCTTCATTGCTTCTCCATTAACACCGATAGTGCTCTCCGTGGTGCGCTTTTGATGATTGTCAACACCATGATCCACTGGCTTCACAGCAGAATGCTTCCGCTGCTTGCCCTCACCATGCCTACTTTTTTTTCCTGCACTATTTTTTCCTTGCTTATCGCAAGCATCCTTCCTTGCCTTCTCCAGACCATTGGTGTCACCATCTTCTGCATAATATTTATGCTTACTTATTTCATTTGCTTCAGTCTCCTTTGTTTGCTTCTCCTGTCTGTATTGCTCCACCTGCTGATCTTCCAGATGGTCTTCATTCTTGTTACTCCAGCCATTCTTCAGTTTCTTCTCCCCCAGATGATGCGCTGCTTCCACGTATTCAGTTCCACTCTTTTCTTTCTTCTCCTTACCATTCTTCAGTTCCATATTCTCCTTTTGGCTCATATCTTCAGACTGGTTCACCTCCTGCCCCTCCGCAACAGCTTCCTCCTCCTCCGGCTCCGGCGGCGCCACCTCCCTGTTCAAGACAACAACACCCTTCTCCTCCAGTGCATCCTTCACCCTTTCCGAGATCTCCCGGGCGGCGCGGTTGGCCGGCTCCCAGGCGAGCACCTTCTCCACATCCCCCCACGCCAGGTCGGGCCTGCCCAGCGCCTCGAAGCAGGCCGCCCTCCGCAGCACGGCCCTGCTGTACCTCGGCGCCACCTCCAGCGCCAGGTTGCACTCGTGGATGGCGCGGTGGTGCTCGCCGGGGCTCATCCGCATGTAGCACTGCGCGACGCAGGTCCGGAGGTGCGCCACCTCGACGTGCGCCCTGGGGAGGAGCTGGATCGCCTTGTCGTACTTGAAGGCCGCGCCCTCGTAGTCCTTCCGGTTGAACAGCCTGCTGCCTTCCTCCTTCAGCTCCCGCGACAGCTCCAGGAACACCTCATCGTCGCCGTCGGCCGCCGGCGGCGGCTTCCTGGCCGTCGCCTTCCCCATGGCCGGCCGCCTCCCGCTCAAAATCACGCCTTTTTACTCCCTTCCCTTGGTTTCTTGGAACCAAGAACGCCAAAGCTTTCCTTTTCCTCTCGGATTCCCGCGAGCCCGTGCTGCCCTCAGCAAACTCCACCAAATTCGTGCTGGGTCCGGAACCACGAAATAAAAGGCACAAAAAACGAGCCTGTTTTTCTTTTTCTCCTCTATCCTTTCTTTCGCTTGATAGAACTGAACGAACGAAGAACAGCAGAGAGCCAATGGAGAGGTGGAAGGAACAGATGCTTCGACCGCACGAAAGAAGACAGAAGGAAGCAAGTGCAAGCAGGAAAAGATTTTGGGCGGAGCAGGGGAAAGAAGGAAAAGATAAAGGGGTCGAGCGGACAAATGGCGCAAAAGCGCGAGCGCGAGGAGGAGGCGCAGCTGCCGAGCTCACGCAATGCACGGTTCACGACAGCCGATACGCGACGCTTTTTCTGGGTGGCATCGAGGCGGTGCTCTTGCAGTCGTGTCTAGTGGTGGTGACAGACTGACAGCCAGTCGTCAGTGCTTGGATTTCTGCTCCTTTTGAGAGCGTTGTGCGTTCGCTCTTCTCCCCGAGACCAGAGGCGGAGCTAGACCAAGAATGGCCGGGGTTTACTTGCACGCTGACTGGTTGGATTGTTTCATCGAATACATAATTATTAGATTTGGGGGTGCATTTGTTGAAACAATTGGTCTACTTTTTATCAGTTTTTATCTTGCACCCTGATGTCTGTGCACCCCCCTCGATATACCTAGCTCCGCCCCTGCCCGAGACGGCAAGCTTGGTAGGCGTTGGTGCAGTAAACTCCCATAACAATGCCCTCTGACAACACTGTCGGTTGGCATTGATGGGCCTGGGGCTCATTTCTTCCCTTTTTTTTCATTAAGGCTGAAACATTGAAATTCACTTATCAGCAGAGGTGATGGCTAAGGCCAAATTAAATTAAATTAAATTAAATAAAAATTTGTTATTTTTGTGTAGGCTAAATGTTGTAATATTTTGTAGTTATTTTTGTGGGATTTTAAATAGTTCTTCTTAAAATTCACAAAATAATTTTTTCATAATTTTTAAAAAAATTTAAAACGTCTTTCGAGTGGGTTACAAATTTGTTACAGTAAAACGCAACTCAACATTAATCTGAAACAAACAAGGCCTAAATCGGCGTAGCAGCTATTTATAAATATTGTCATGTCACTTATATACAATTAGAGATAGCATATACAACGATAAAGATGTATGTATGTTTTTATAGGTAACTTACTCCTATACAAAGTTTCTTCATTCTCCTCTCGAGTCAACTCTTACTTTAGATACGACTCAAATATCTATGTATGCTCTCCCACATTCACATCATGTCATAACCTACATGGCAGATCTTATATATGGCTCAGAAACTGCTGAACGGGACTGTTGTACATGCATGCTCTTATGACGTCACATACATCATGCTAATTATTTAAAAGGGCAAAATAGAACAACACCAATTAAACGACCTATAATTAGAAACACATGAGAAAAAATGTTTGAAACCCTCCCTCCGGTCTTAACCTGTGGGGTAGAGACCATAAGTCGGTCGAAGAGCCCTGCAATCCAAACGTTGATCTCGGTAATCTGATCTTATTGGACTGGTTGATGACGTTGTAACTTGGAACCAGTAACAACGGCTATGAGAGGGGAGGTAAACAACGTCATCCTTGAGAGATAGTAAGGCACCTACTCCGAGCACCACCACATCTTCTCCTTTGCTGGATCCGGTAGCAACAAACGCTACAGGGCAAGAAAGACAACTCTTCCCCACCCAACACCACCAACCACCACCCTTGACCCCGAACAGAGCTAGCGACGAGGAAGGCTAACCTTCGGCGGCTCCTTTAGACACGAGCATTGCTGCCGACCGAAGGAGAACGACATACTTATTTTTCTCCAATATTTTAGCTACAAGAGGAGATGCAACAAGGTCCACCTCAAGTGAAGCTAATGACTTTCAAAAATTTCTTCGCAAGCATACTTTAAACTTTACAGGCACAATGTAGCAATTGTGATCAAGAGTTATGTGTTCCATGAACAACAATATCCTGAATATCTGTGTTAAGCCCACAAAATAACCTATCTTGAGTATCCTTTCCATATTATTCTAAACCACAACGCAACATACAAGTTCGCAATTCATGATTATATTCTTTAACAGTTTACCTCCCTGGTTCTAAGCATTGAAGTTTGTTAAATAAATGTTCGGCATAATATTCAGGAACAAATTCAAGTCTCAAAAGTTTTTTCATGTCGTTCCAATTTTTAGGTGTGCTCTCTTTTCTATGAACATGCTTCCACAAAACTAAAACATAATCAGTAAACACGCTAGCGGCAAAACTAATCTTTTCAATTTATGACAAATCATGCATGCCAAATTGTTTGTTTACCGCTATTTCCCAATCAATATATGCTTTAGGGTCATAAATTCCAACATATGAAGGCAATGTTAAATTGAGATTACCATGTTCAACAGTAGGAGACGAAGCTGTCATGTTGCTCTTGTTGCAAATCTTTTGGTTGAATCGAAGTGAACTTGTTCCATGTGGACTTGTTATGATTACTAGACAATAAGGAAAAACACATGCATATGCATTCCCTAATCAACTACTAGGATGTGGCTAAACAAGTCCCTCAGACTCAACTCGTTCAATCAAGTTACTTACCAATTATTACCGAGCAGGAGATGATGGCAACCGAGCAAGATAACAACTTCTGGAGAAAGGTGTATCAATAATGCAAGTCATTCGTACTTGGGGTACTAGTATATGTGGAGCTATAGGTGGCTAACAATAGATCAAAGGAAAATCTAGAACCACATTAGCCAAAACATGTTGAATAATCATTTAACGATAGTACCGTGCTGGCCCTAGCCCAAACCATACTAGAGATGCGAGTCAGGACAGCAACAAAGAAACGAGAATCAAATTGGCTAGCCGAAAAGCAAAGCCACTATACGAAAATCCTTTTTCACTTTCTTTTCTTTTAGTGCAGCTCTTTTATGTGCATTTCATTTTTTTGTGCGACTTATTTTTGCACTTGCTTGTTTCTTGTCTATGCACTTTTAGATGGGACAACACAGGTAGCTGTCTCTTAGGCACGATTACGGACCCAAACACTCTGAATCTGAGAAACATATGAAATCATAAAAATTCAAGTTTGTAGGAGTGAGATATGGGCAAAATACCGAACTGGACAGAGGTGGACAAGAAATCAGCCTAACAAAGATGAAAAAATTCTCACTGTTAGAGGCCAAATTTTAATAATCTTGTCGGTATAATAAATACCAGGGTATGAAGAGTCTTGGAGAAGACCGGGCGAGGGCCCCACACGTCAGGCGGGCGACCAGGCCCCAGCGTGTGGGCGAGCCCCTCAAGCGCCGGGCGAGGGCCCCACTCGTCAGGCGGGCGACCAGGCCCCAGCGTGTGGGCGAGCCCCTCGACGCTCGCCAGGCCCCTCTCTGTCAGGTGGGGCCCGCGTGGCAGGGAGTGTTCTGAAAGGAGTCTTCTGGTCGAAGGCTCCCCCTGCTGCGAAGGACTGGCGCATTCAATGCGACATTACGCGCGGATAGACAGTTGAAGAGATGATTACCGCCACAGTGACCTCTGCAGGTCTGATCAACTGTCACTGTGGCGCAGCGGAACTGACCGGCAGAGAGAGAGTTTGCCATTATCAAGCTAGCCGCCCGCGTCAGAAGGAGCAAGCTGGGGCCCATCCGTAGTCTCACCGGCGTGTCTGCGCGGGTCAGAGGCCACTTGCGAAGCACACGAGGGCGGCGCCATACGGCACAGTAGCAGCACGTTTTCGTCTCTCCTGTCCTGTCCCCCATATCTTATCAGTATACTGAGAGTACTATATTGCCTACCCCCTCGGCTCTCTTCGCCAGTTCGAAGGCTTGTATAAAAGGGGCGGAGAGAGAAGGGAGGGGGAATGAAACCATTCTGTAATCACATTCCATACAACCACAACAAGAAAAGAGCTAAGGCTCGGCAGGAGTAGGACTGTTACCCACGAGGGGGTCCGAACCTAGGTAAACACTACGAGTCGCTCCTCGTCGCGCTCAACGCTCAAATCGAACTGAGCCCGGGCTGATCGGCTAGCAACATAGAAAATCTGATAGGGGTGTGATCCGCAGTGGTTGAGTGGAGAGCACGCCGTCAGTGGCGCGCCAGGTAGGCTGCGCTAGCATCAGTTCGAATTCTTCGACCTGTTTCTCAAAGCAGCGATGGTGGATCAGCAGTCCGAGATGGAGAAGGAAGCAGCCGCCAGAGCCGCTGTCGCGGCGTCGGCCGCGGCAATGACGGTGGATCAGGCGGGCGGCAGCCTTCCGCCTAGGGCCGGCACCCTGGCGGAGAGTGGCCGTCCCAATTTGGCTAGGCGGCGCCTGGCTATGGAGGAGTGCTCCCCAGCACAGAACCTCTATGCGGCCAAGGCCCTACTGGACAACCCGCCGGTTCCGGTGACTCCGGACTCTCCGGCGGCGCCGTGGCTGGGCAGCTTGGCCCGCTACGTCGATGTCGCTGCGGCGGTAGTACAAGCTACGGGAGGCGCGGGAACTGGCGTTTCCGCCTCTTCTCGTTCTTTTGTTTCCGCGCACCCCTCTCGTGGAACTCCTGGCGGAAGGGAGCGGGGCCAGGATGACAAGAGCTAGGCAACTCCTGCGGGGGTTCGACCGGGCAGGCGTACAGGTGGGCGGGATCTTCGGTCCCACTTGGAGGACCGCCATCTACGACACGGAGAAGACCTGCGTGACAAGCTCCGCCGGCGGTGGCTCGGGATGGAGACGGCGGGAGGCGCGGCTCCGTCTTCACCGGACCCGACGAGGTAGAGGGAGGCGGTGCTCGTGCGGGAAGAGGCCGAGGGAGGGGATGCGCCGGTTGTGTGTCGGGGAAGACCTCGCCTCGATTGTGGGCAGGACGGGACGGATCGTGGGGAGTAGAGGCTCACTGGCTCGAGGGCGAGCGGCTCACGGCTCGAGGGTGGGGGCGCGAGGGAAGAGCCGACGCACGGCCTACTCTCTCTTTAAAGGAATAGAGATAGAGACTTATCAGCAGAGTCGATGGCTAAGGCCTTGTTTGTTTCAAATTAAATTAAATTAAATAAAAATTTGTTATTTTTGTATAGGCTAAATGTTGTAATATTTTGTAGTTATTTTTGTGGGGTTTTAAATAGTTCTTCTTAAAGTTTGCAAAATATTTTTTCATAATTTTTTGAATTTTTTAAAACGGCTTTCGAGTGGGTCACAAATTTGCTATAGTAAAACACACCTCAACATTAATCTGAACAAACAAGGCCTAAATCGGTGTAGCAACTATTTATAAATATTGTCATGTCACTTATATACAATATTAGAGATAGCATATACAGCGATAAAGACGTATGTACGTTTTTATAGGTAATTTACTCCTATACAAAGTTTCTTCATTCTTGTCTGAGTCGACTCTTACTTTAGATACGACTCAAATATCTATGTATCCTCTCCCACATTCACATCATGACATAACCTATATGGCAGATCTTATATATGACTCAGAGACTGCTGAACGGGACTGTTGTACATGCATGCTCTTATGACGTCACATACATCATGCTAATTATTTAAAAGGGCAAAATGGAACAACACAAATTAAATGAACTATAATTAGAAACACATGAGAAAAAATTGTTTGAAACCCTCCCACCGGTCTTAACCTGTGGGGTAGAGATCGTAAGTCGGTCGAAGAGCCCCGCAATCCAAATGTTGATCTCGGTAATCTGATCTTACTGGAATGGTTGACGATGTTGTAACTTGGGACCAGTAACAACGGCTATGATAGGGGAGGTGAACAACGTCGTCCTTGAGAGATAGTAAGGCACCTGCTCCGAGCACCACCAAATCTTCTCCTTTGCTGGATCCGGTAGCAACAAACGCTATAGGGCAAGAAACACAACTCTTCCCCACCCAACACCACCAGCCACCACCCTTGACCCCGACCAGAGCTAGCGACGAGGAAGGCTAACCTTCGGCGGCTCCTTTAGACACGAGCATTGCCGCCGATCGAAGGAGAACGACATAGCACCAAAAGAACCACCAAATCGAGAGCTTACAGCCAACCCTAACAACTACCCGTAAAAACCTAGATCTATATCTAAGTCCCCCCAATCGTAACCCTCCTAGACACCACCACCTACCCCCTGCATGGCTAGTCCCTTCTCCTACTCGTTGTCAGCGAGCTGCTGTCGAGGAGGATGAACAAATATAACTTGGACTAGGGTGGGCTGAGTTAGGGACGGAGGGAGAGAGGGGAGGAAGGGAAGCGAAGAAAAGGGAGGATAGAGCTGGCCATATGGGCCAAACCGGGCAGCCCGGTTCGTTTTGGGCCTAGCCTTCGGCCCGTCGAGCCTGCATGGTTCAGTTCGCATAGTAGCAATGGCTCGGTCCGTTACTATGTGAATCGGGTTGGCCCGGTTCGGTTCGTTTGACCTGTTCTACTATAGATAGCAATTCAAATTAAAATTTTGAATTCCTTCCCCTCTGCACCCGGCTACCTCGCCGGGCGGCCGCACCCTCTAGACCCCGTCACGTGTCTCGACCCTGCCACATGGAAGCACTGACCCACGCGGACGATGCGGCGCGCCCCAGGCCGCGCGCTTTGCCCGCCTTGCCGCCCAGGCGCACCCGTCTGGCCCTACCACATGTCCCCCCGCACTTGGCTGCGCGTGCGGTCAAAGTGTATCGAAGCAGATTGAAGAAACGAAAACTCAAGGAACCGAGGATCATCCCTATGCATCCAGATCCGGTTCAACTTGTGCTTCCAGCTCTGATGCCGTCAAATCAAAGCGAGATCGACTGAGCCGGTTGGATGTGTGGAACGACTACAAGGAGTTAAGGCACCTTGTGGACGGTAGGCTAGTGAGGTACGCAGCTAAATGTAAAATTTGTGGACAGGAATTATAGGCGACAATGGGCTCGTGTACAGAACATCTAAGGAGGCACGTTGCAGCGTGTAAGAAGAAGAAAGGTGTTCAAATGAGATGGCAATAGTTGAGCTACAATGTCGAGGTAGCTAGAGAGGCACTCTATCGGCTTATAGGTTCTGAAGATTTACCTTTAGAATTTGGCGATTCTCCTGCTTTCGAAGAATATATTAAACTTTCCGTAATCCTAGGTATAGTAGTGTTTCTCGTGAAACAACTACTAGAGATTTGAAAAAATTATATACCACCAACAAGTTAAAGTTTAAAAAATAATTTAAAACCAGCACATTTTTTGTTTCGTTAACCTCGGACATCTGGGCTGGTATGGCTAGAGAAGATTATTTAAGTGTCGTTGCTAATTATGTTAACCAAAATTGGTAAATAGAGAAAAGAATAATTGCTTTTCGGCTGATTGATGTTAATTAAATAGGTGAAAATATTGTTGAATGTATTATGAATGTTGTTTAAGAATTTGAAATAACCAATAAAATTTTATTAGCACTCCGTATCCAACTCAAGATGGAATGCCACTTTTAACTCCACAGGTTCGACAGGCTCTTACTCATTTACATTAATTTCTAGAGATTTTTTATGAAGCTACTATTAGTGCTTTTACTATGTATGAGCCTAAATCTTCTTCTATTATTATGTCTATTTATCACATTGCTAATCAGTTAAAGATGTTTAAAAATGATCCTATTTTATTTGATTCGGTTAGTCATATGAAAGCCAGATATATTTAAAATACTGGAGAGATGTTCCATTCCTATATTGTTTTGCTTTTTCTCTTATACCCTATAGCTAAACTTCCTAAATTAACTAATGCCCTAACAAAACATGGTGTTTCTACTGGAATCGATTACTCAAATTATTTTCAAGAAGTTAGAAATAAGCTTAATGATTTGTATAGAAAGAATGAAGAGAAGTATGCAGGAGTTCGTCCACCATGACCACCACCAGTTCAATAGACGGGGAGAAAGATATCCTTTTGGAAGAGTATCACGGGTAAGGACACTTCAAGTTTTTTGAGCAGTTCAACTCGCCTAACTACACAACTATCATGCGGAGTTGTTGGCGAGCTTGCCTCCGATCTAGCAAAGGACGTCGTCCACTTGCAAGAAGAAGACTTCAATATTCTTACATGGTGGCAGCATCATAGTGGAACATATTCGGTGCATCCATCCTAGCACATGATGTGTTAACAGTTAACTGTTCTGGTCTTCAAAGTTTGTTCCGAGTTCGTTTTCAGCATTGCTGGGAGAATATTGGAGGACAGACGGACTTCCCTCCATAGTGACATGGTTGAAATACTACTAAGTACAAAGGATTGGGCATTAGCCGAAAGACACCAGCAGAACATCGTCGCCGAGAGATAAAATCAAGAGTTGGAGGCTGCATTCGGGGGCTTAGAGCTTGATGAAGATTGAAGAAGACCCCAAAATTTTATATGCAATTGTATGGTAGAGCTTTAGGCTGTACTCTTTTTTCTTTGCCAAGGTTTTCTCAACTTTGAGTTTTTACTTGGCAAAGTTTTTACTGACGCAGCAATGTAAATCCACCTTAATAATAAAGCTCTGCAGTGCATTTCAAATATTTCTCCACATATATTTGAATTTAAAATTATTTGATTGAATTATTGTTCACATTTCTGAATTCCTTGAATTTTTCTAATTTTTTGACATATTACACGAAAACCAGGCCAACCCGCACCAACCTGCGCCAAACGAATTTGGGTCGGCCCGGTTCGTTCGATTCGGCCAGCGAATCGAATCTCGGCTCAGTTCCCGGCTCGTTGGTTCGTTTTGCCCGGTTCGCACAGTAACCGGGCCGAAAACCGAACCGAGCTAGCATGAATCCGAACTGTGTCGAACCGCGCCGGCCCGTTGGCCTGGTCAGAGGGAGGAGAGTAGGGGTCGGAGGCGATGGCGGTGGGATTTAGGGTAGCGGCACTCAGGTCGCAAGAGTAGACTTGGTCTTTTCTAGGTCTGACGTGAATTCTTTCCATCCTGTAGCACACGACCTTGGTGCTCTTCCGGGCATGACCAACATTGTTCATTTGGGTCTTGTTGTTTTTAGCTTAAATTAAAATTAAAAATCTTACATAAAAATTTATCTTTTTACAGGCTAGGCGATATAGTACTTCATATGACCCAATCATGGGGCTAGTCAACTTTATATGACAATGACTTCATATGGAGACGTGATTGTAGTGGTGTCCTATCAACATATAGCTTTTGGCATGCGGTAGCGACTTTAGGCACTAGTGGCGAAATAGATATGGCCCCATCTTAATCAAATAGGCCATTATCTCAAGTTTGGGATTATTTTGCTTTAGACAAACCAATATGATTTTTGGTCACAACATAGTACTAAACTACATAATGCAATTACGAGACAAGCTCTAGACCAACATAAAGTTGTGTGTGAGAATTACATATTACTTCAGGTAATAACCAACTGCCCACCATGTGGGTTCTAGCAATTGTCGCGGGCTCATGTCTAGGTCATGCCTGCGTCAGGTCCCCGCATGCTTGTGTAGGATCGCCGTGCATCCACATCGGGATGCCATGTGTCCACGGGGCCGAGCGTCTTCCAAATAACTATGTGGACAAACTCAGTGCCCAAGGATCATTTTATTCATCTCGATTTACAATCATTAGCCTATCAAATTACATTTCTGTGTATGTTTTGCCTTTCATTCCAATACTCCTTATAAATGCCCTATTCTCTCCTTTACACATCAACAAAACATTTTACTAGTGATAGCATGTGCTTTAAGCATCTGGTTAAAATCACTTCATAGCCATACTGCTATAGGAGCATGATTTTGTTGTCGTCAAACCAACATATATTTTGCAACATTCGAGTAACGAATTAGCTGCCCCCATCAACCAGTAAGCCACGTTGTATAGACTTTGGGTCTTAGGGTTAAATTAATTATTTGGGAATCGATATAAGGGAAGGAAATTTCTCTAATGACAACAGAAAACATTTATAGTACGCTTGTCTTCAAAATATCATTGTACTAGAGATGGTGTTGAGAATAAATACTCTCTACCAAGGCTAGCCTATTAATATATGTAAGTCTAGGCACACAACTTATCTAATTTTGATCCATGCAAGATTGTTACTACATGAAAGATATGTGGTTCAGGCACCATATTCTATTCATCATTTTTTAGATAATTAAGTCTATTAAACAAGCGAAGCTTGAAATAAAACAACTTAGACCATTAATTCGTTTATGGTTTCTGAAAAAAAAAACCTAGGCTCTATTCTCCTGGTCTTAACGGCTTACGGCTTAACGGCTTATCTACGTTTTGAAAAGATATAGGGATTTGGGTTTTTGAATATGTTTTTTCGCATCTTGAAAGTGGGTCTTGTCGACGGTTGAGATATCGGTCCCAAATCAACTAAGGTTCTTGAGAAGGGGAGATAGAAGATATTGCCGAACAAGGCGAACAACAATCAACGAGCAACAGGGAGACACAGGATTTTTATACTGGTTCAGGCCTCCACAGGGAAATAACAACCCTACGTCCAGTGTTTTCTTTATATGAACTCGACGAGACGAAAAAGTCTCGGCGAGATTATGGGTGTACAAGAAGTAGTATACGATCTTGCGCTCAGGTCGTGCCCTCTACACGCCGTAGGGGCTCGGTTTATGATGAGACCATCACAAGGACGGACATGAAAATGACGCCTCTCGCTCCTTCCACTACAACGCCACCAAAGTTATCGATATCCGTGCTAGGACGATGTGTTGAAACGTCGCAACGACATGCTGACAAGAAACTTCAAGTGGACTTCAATACTTGGGCCAAGCCACACATGCCGTCAAAGGGGGACGTCCAACACGTCATAACCAAGATTGAAGACCCTTCATCACGCACAAGAAAGACTAAGTGCAAGCCCAACTCTTCCGGAAGCTCGGTTCGGCCATCAGCGACTAGCCTGATTTCAAACGACCGCCTAGGCCACATACGAGGTCCAAATGAGCCAAATGAGGACATTCTAGAAAGGTTAGGAGATAATCTTTCCAATGGATCCAATCTCACTGCAATATTCGTCCTAGATCACCGGAAAACTTCAAAATACTACAATGGATCAAATCTGTCAAGTGCTGCGACACTTTCTTTGGGCCGTGGGCCTTGTAATTTGACGGATAGGCCTAGGCCCAGGTTGAGGACGTGGGAAGAAACCCTAGAACGTCCTCCACCTTGGCCTCCACCCCTTTGGCCGTCCTCCCCCTCCCTCCACCATAAAAACTAGCCGCCGCTGTCATATTTGCTCAGGTTTGGTTGTGTGTTGGTAGACCCCGTGTGCGCCCCCCCTCGAATTTGCATGTGTCGACTAGACCACCCGAATCGAGCTATCAAACCTCATATTTATCAAGTTCTTAATCCCTATTTTGCAATTTGAGATTACATTTACCTGTTTCTTGCTTGTTCTTCGATCGCTTGCAGGAGACGTCCTTCGTGGACAGGTCAATCGCGTTATTGGCGTGGTTGATAACGAGCAGGTTTGGTGGTTTAGCGATTGTCGGTTTCTCATCCTTGTGAGGGTGGTAGCCGGATCGTCAAGGTCGCCGCTCCGACCAGATCGAAATTATCCCCTCGAGTATCACCAGAAGATCAGGCCGTCCCGTGTCCCCATCATTTGGTATTAGAGCAACGGTTCTCTGGTGAGAATACTCCTTTTCTTTTGTTTAGTTCATCTTGTTCGTCCTAGAGTCTAGAAAATTGCCTAAAAAAAAAGTTTATCGTGTGATTTTCCTTTTATCCAAGCCCGTTTAGCCTTTACTACTACTATCTGGTTTAATTCTTGTTGAATTTGCGTTGCTTCGTGGTGTAGTTGCTGGTTTTAGTGTTTTGATCATTTGAGTTTCGAGTTCGAATCACCTAATCGTCACAGTGTTCTTTGGGTTCGTCGCTGTTCTTGCGCGTCGCTACAACATCTTAAAAAAAATATTGCTATTCGCTGCCACCATCAAGCTGCACCATGAGATCCACCTAACAGTCATCTCCGCAAAAATTGCTGTCTTGTTTTTCCAACCAGCGCAAAAATTTATCCAACCAGAACCATGTCTTCCCATCTATAGCCCCAAAACGCGTCCACATATTCCATAATTTGCTCGGTTTCCAACCATAACCAAAGCGCGTGATCCTTTCCTATTTCCCAGCCGCACATAACCATACATCTAAGCCGAGCTCATCAAGCAAAAAAAAAAAAACTCCAACGTGAAAATACTTTCCATCCATAATTATTGGTCTTTCCTTGGCTGCCTTTTACTTGGAACACACGGCTTGACTTCTACGTTTTCCATAACAACCAATGTTCCAATTCCAAGTGCTGAACCGAGCCCATGAATTTCCACAAAAATAGCAGCAACCTCTAAACCGAGCCATCACTTTCCAATTCCAAGTGCTGAGTTTTCCTTTGAGTATAGTGGCCTATGTCTAGTTGCTGCAGAAGAACCTGCAAGTGTAGAAGAGGCACTTGAAGAGAAAGCTTGGCATGAGGCTATGGAGGCAGAGATGAAATCAATTCTTGATAACAAGACTTGGGAGCTAGCAGTGCTACCACAAGGACACAAGGCTATTGGGCTTAAGTGGATCTACAAAGTAAAAAAGGATCCAGAGGGCAATGTGATCAAGCACAAAGCTCGATTAGTGGCAAAAGGCTATTGTCAGAAACAAGGAATTGATTATGTTGAAGTTTATGCACCGGTGGCTCGAATGGAGACTGTGAGAGTGATGTTGGCACTAGCAGCACATGATGGCTGGGAGGTGCATCATCTTGATGTCAAATCGGCTTTCCTCAATGGTGATCTAGATGAAGAGGTCTATGTACAGCAGCCACCTGGTTTTGGTGATGCTAGTGGCAAAGTACTTAGGCTAAAGAAAGCCTTGTATGGTTTGAAACAAGCACCCAGAGCTTGGAATGCAAGGCTTGATAGGGAGCTGCTTGGGTTAGGGTTTAACAGGAACCCTCTGGAGCATGCAGTGTACACAAGAGGTTCAGAGGAGAATCTGCTACTAGTTGGTGTGTATGTTGATGATATGATCATAACAGGGCCAAGTATGAAAGAGATTGCCATGTTCAAGGATCAGATGATGAAGAGCTTTAGCATGAGTGATCTGGGCTTGTTAAGCTGCTACTTGGGCATTGAAGTACACCAAGGTGGAGATGGGATAACTCTGAATCAGAGATCTTATGTTGGTAAGATTCTGGAAATGGCAGGAATGATGGGCTGCAATCCGTGCCATACACCCATGGAGAACAGACTGAAATTGAGCAAAAATGTGGAAGGCTTGCCTGTGGATAACACAATGTACAGAAGCATGATTGGTAGCTTGAGGTACTTGATCAACACAAGGCCAGATCTTGCATACTCTGTTGGAGTAGTCAGCAGGTATATGGAGGCACCTACAACTAGGCATTGGGCTGCAGTAAAGCAAATCTTGCGCTATATTGCAGGAACACTCAACTATGGCTGCAAGTACGCAAGGAGCAAGATCACTGAACCAGAGCTTGTTGGGTTCAGTGATAGTGATCATGCTAGCGATGTTGATGACAGGAAAAGTACTAGTGGTTTTGTGTTCTTCTTGGGATCAAGCCTTATCACTTGGACATCACAGAAGCAGAAAGTGGTTGCATTATCCTCATGTGAGGCTGAATACATGGCCGGTTCTGCTGCTGCTAGCCAAGGTGTGTGGATCAGTCGTTTTCTGAATCTATTGACAGGAAGAGAAACACCACTAGTGAATCTGTTGGTTGACAACAAATCAGCAATTGCCCTGTGCAAGAACCCTGTGCATCATGAGAGGAGAAAACACATTGATACTAGATTCCACTATATCAGAGATTGTGTGGAAGAAGGCATTGTGGAGGTGGATCATGTTAGCACTGACAGACAGGTCGCTGATATACTGACGAAGCCCCTGGGAAGAGTAAAATTCGTTGAGTTGCAGGAAAGGCTTGGTGTAGTTGAACTGCAACGAGATTAGGGGGTGAATTGTTGGCAATAATCCCGTGCAATTAGGCATGGAGAGGTGTGTGTTGCGTCGTGTTTATTCTTTCTGTTAGCTACATGCGCGTGTGTGGAACAAGTCTCTGAACCTCGCTGTGTTCGCGGTGGAGACTGGGTATCCGAGGCCGATTCTTGCGCCATGATCGTGCATGTTGTGCAGTGCGAGTGGGCAGGAGATCGAGCCAGGTTTGTAGCTGATAGTGGTGTGTACACGTGTGTCTTCTTAATCAAAGAAAATCCCAAAAAGCAGCACAAGTTGGCTGCGCCCAAAACTCTCTCGCTCTCGCGTTTGTTCTTCAGAGTTTCAGTTTCGTCAGAACACTATTCACCGTACAGCAACGCGATTTCGAGTGAAATTAGCTAGTTCTTGAGTGATTTCGCAGTGCGATTCCGTTTCTAGTCCCAACACTGGTTGCCATTATTAAAAAAACAAGCTGGCGCTTGTCATGTTTGACCTGATCGAAGATGCAACAATAGTAGTTATTTAATTAAATGACAATTATCACCGTGTAGCTATTTCATGCGGTATCAACAAGTAACTGATAATGTGTTGATATCATTTGAATGCCTAAATGCTATTAAAACAAGGAGGAGAAGAGCCCCTTTATGTGCAATTAAACTGGATATGATGAAGGCCTACGATCGAGTTGAATGGTCATACTTGGAAGGTGTCATGGTAAAGATGGGTTTTCATCCCCAGTGGATTGCAATGATCATGAGATGTGTTCGAACAACATTTTTCAAGGTAAATTTGAATGGGCTTTTATCAAAAAGCTTTTCTCCGTCAAGGGAATTAGACAAGGAGATCCAATCTTTTTTTTTTACCTGAAAGGCCTTGGATATGATGCCGTGGTGGAGGTAAACTTGGTTGCGGCAATGGAAGCATATGTAAACCTTTAGCCCAATTAATTATGCAATCACCAGCACCCTCCCCTACAACTAATTTACCAAGCCAAGAATCAAGAATTGACATGTCAAGAACTCCAGAAAAATAAATCTTTCTTATGATGCCAACTCTGTTTTTTTTGCTATGAAGAATTGGTACAAGATATGCCTGATGTGACTCAGCTCTTGAGTGTAATGACTAACATAATTAGACCTCTAAGACAAGATGAAATGGCATAAAAACATATTTAGACCTCTATGACAAGACCTGTAAGACATTTAATTTTGTTAAATAGAAGCATGTATGAACAGTTCAATCTGCACATGGTAAGACATAAAACCTATCGACGGTTGGGATATCGGTCCCAAGTCAACTAAGGTTCTTGAGAAAGGGATATAGAAGACCTGCCGAGCAGGGCAAACAGCAATCAACGAGCAACAGGGAGACACAGGGTTTTTATCCTGGTTCAGGCCTCTCAGGAGGAGATAATAGCCCTACGTCCAGCCTTTCTTTATATCAAAGAGGATTACAAGGTGGAAGCTCGACGAGACGAACAGGTCTCGGCGAGATTATGGGTGTACAAGATGTAATCAGCGATCTTGACTTCAAGTTGTGCTGGCTTCCCCTCTACACGCCGTAGGGGCCTTGTTTATATAGTGTTGAACAACCGACCTACAGAGGGACAATCGGGCCGGGCTGACCATGAGTCCGTAGCGAACTCAATACATGCCAAATACATCCCGAGGTAGATAAGGTATACTCCAATTCTTAGGGATCATGACATCTATTCCAATCGAGGAAACCATGTTCGGGTCTTTACGTAGCCGTGCAGAACTTTTGTTCGAGTTGGACTCAAACAGGAATCCTAGGCCGTTACGCACCGTGCCAATCAGGAAGCTGGTCGGCAGGATGCACATGGGCCTGATAGAACCTTCCAGGGAGTGGGCCATGACAATGGGCCGTGATTTTATCCCCGACAGCTGGCCCCCGAGACTCAAGTGGAAGGACTCACTAGAGTGGGGTCTTCCTCTTGAGACTCCAAGTCACGAAGAGGGTAATTTTGCTGCCACCAAGATGTGCAACAAACGACCGAGCATGTTATAACTCCTCCGAACAAGACTTGTTCGAGACCGAGCAAACCCGATCAGTACCGAGCAACTCTGTTGCGTTGAACAGGGAACAACATCTGTCCGAGCAAAGCACTCAGCCTTCAATGCAGATACTGGAAAAGTAGCCGTTGGCAGACTTTAACGGTAACTTCGCTGTGCAGTGAAAACGGGCGACCGTTTTTACTTAGCCGTTGTAGTAAAAAACTAGCCGTTCCGTGGCAAAAACCTTTGCAGAGCTGCTCGTACAGGGCTATAAAAAGCACCCAAGCTGCCCGCGGCTCGCCACTTCCGCTCGCGCGCCTTTCCTTCCCAAGCCCTATTCCAACGACAGTTAGCATCAACCAGCCACAACCCACCTCCAAAGCTTCTCGCCAACCCTAGGGATTGCTATGGCCAAATTCGCAGGCACTAGCATGACCGAGGAAGACTTAAATACCTTGGAGGCAAGGGACACATCGACGCCGGCAGCTGGAGCCTGCCGGGGAGGAGGAGATGCGGAAGCCGCTCGAGGACGAGTTTGTCAACTTCAAGCTCTTCGCCATGTTTGGGTTGAGGTCTCCCGAAAGCGATTTCGTGGAGGCCTTCCCGAACATCAGCGGGTTGGAGGTTGCGAATCTCAACCCCAACTCGTTCCTCCAGATGGCCGTCTTCGCATACCTGTGCGAGGGCTATCTAGGCGTTGATCCATCGGTGGGGCTGTTCCTTCATTACTACGCAGTAACGAGGAGCAGCTCTGCCACTTCCGGGCTCGGGTGTTTCTACCTCAAGCTCCGGGCCACCGTCGACGACGCGCCGTACCCTCGTCCACCGCTGCTAGACTCGATGGGGGCATGGTGGATGAGGTGGTTCTACACCAAGAGGAGCGGTGACGGCAAGCTCTTCTTCACCGGACAAGCGCCATAGCGGCCGCCAACCGCCTACGAAGCCCCCTGCGTCGACGACCCGCGCCGAGCAAGCCAAGCGCGCGCGCGGCCAGCCAAGGGGGAAACGCCCAAGTCCCTCCCTCCTCACCGAGCAAAGCGATGAGGAGGTATGGAACCGGACCCAATGGCTGAGGCGATATGCACGGGCTAACCCAGGCCATATGGAATGGCTGCAACAGATCGCTGAGCAGAGGAGGCTCGAAGAGGAGGTCACGCACAAGGAGGCTCTCCTTGCGTTGCGCAAAAAGAGTGCTCAGCTCACCAAGGAGCTGAGTTTGTCGCCAGGGGCGCCCGGAGGCCAAGGCGAACAAGAAGCCGAGGATCCGCCGAGCAAGAGGCGCAAGCTCCGTCACGGAGCAAAGAGGAAGGTCAAGCTTCCTGCGGCGAAAACGGCAGGTATGCAATGGCAATAGTCTCCCCTTTACATTCTACCGAACCGCGCAGGTCTTAACTCCTTTGTTCATCAGCTGCCGAGGAGGAGATCGCCAGCGACGACGTGGACGCGACGATCGAGCGGTCCCTCCTGCCCGAGCACCTACATGGTGTGTCGCGGACGGTGAGGTTGGCCGCCCTCAAGGACAAGCTGACAGCGTGGGCTGTGCTTCCGCCGGGCTCCAGCGACTAGATCGACGCGCTGAAGGGCGCGGTGGAGCGGCTCGAAGCCGGAGAAGCAGGGCACGACGCCACAAAGAGCGGGGCCAAGGAGTTGGCTCCGCCGGTTGCCCGGGATCTGACCGAACAGACAGCCCCGGGTACTTCATCGCAGGGGCAACTCATCCCTGTGGCGACGGCACCTTTTGGCGAGCAGGGCGAGAGTCCTGCCGCCAGGGAGCAGGGAGATGGCCGCTAGCAGGGGCACAAGCCGCTCTGTCCGTGGTCCCGCGGACGTCACCGAGCAGAGTGACGCTGGTCTTGCCCGAGGATGATCGGGCGGAGGAAGAGGAAGAAGGGCAAGGGCTTGAGGGCGAAAGATCTTCGCCCGTCGCCACTGCCCCCAAGCGGACGCGCTCCCGTAAGGAGAAGACGCAGCGGAGAGAACGCTGCGTTGCGACCGCTCCGAGCAGCCGGGGCTTCGCAACCCACGGACTCGGGGAGCGCCTGCGCCGGAACTTGCAGCACAGGCTTCAAGAGGTAAGCCTCAAACCAAAAACTTGTCCGTCTAAGTTACCAGCAACTCAACATAACGGACTTGTTCTTCTCTCACTCAGGTCTTGCAGAGCACCATGGAGGACCTCGAAGAAGGCGTCGCTGTCGAGCGCGGCGCCATTTTGGGAGCTCTCCAGGGGCAACGCCGCACGAGGTGGCTCGAGGAGGAGCTCATGGCCGCGGCCGAAGGCCGGAACCGACTCGATGCGGAGGTAAAGAAGCTCAAGGCCCAGCTGACCGAGGAGATGGTGCCGTCCCCGCGGCTCTCATAGGAAGAGGCCCAGGAGCTTCGCGGGCTTGTCGCAAGGGCGCACACCGCGGAAGGAAGGCTCAAAGAGCTGGCCGAGCAGCTCATGACCGCCGAGCAACGCCTTAGTCAGAACGAAAGTCTGACCAAGGAGCTGCGGGACAAGACCGAGGAGGTCGAAGCCCTTTGTGCAGAGGCCAAGGAGCAGGCCAAGGTCAGCAAGGAGGAAGCCGAGCGCCTCCGATCTGAAGCGAAGGAAGGGATCAGAGCCCAAAGGGAAGCCCTGCGCCTCAAGCTAGAGATTGAGGAGCTGAAGGAGCAGCTTGCTTCTAAGTAGTGGCGGTAAGGCAGTACCCGAAAGGGCCTTCTATACCTGTAAACTTTTGTTAATGCAAATGAAAACTTACCTTTTCCCCAAAAAAGAGCAGCAAAAAGACAAGAACGAACAGAAAACTAAGAGCGAGGCAAAACAGCGCTAGAGAGTTTTCAGAAAAAACGCAAGGACGCCAGCCTAACTCCCAGCCCCCGTTGTGCATCTGTTCGAAAACCTGAGTTTGCGAACTCGAACAGGTACACAAGTAGAAGAGCGACACCCTAGCCACTGGTACGGACGATGCTTGAAGCTCTAAGTTTGCTAGTTCAAGCACGTGCGTAGAGAGATAGAGCGACACCCGCATCCTGATCGACTCGTTCCGAGAATTGCTCGTCAACTTAAGGTAGGCGATTTCAAAAGGTAACCGAACAAGAAAAGTGCCACTGCCGCGGGGGGCTTACAAGAGCAGGCTTTGCCGAGTGGTTGTGCCGAGCGTGGTAAGTGCCTCTGCCGCGGGGGCTTATGAGAGCAGACTTAGCCGCAAGGCGAAAAAGTCGTGTTACACAACCCTGAGTTCGGGAACTTGCTGAAAGTGGATACGGGCAGGGAAATCCTGAAGATCGTGGAGCCAAGAGTTCGCAAGACCGGGCAGCCATCAAGTGTTACCAGAGATAAGGTAGTCTGAGAAGACAAGATGTGAAAAGGGCCGCAGGGGGCCGCGGCATTCACTATTAATTGGATTGAACTTTACATGGCAGCCCGAGAGACTTGGACGAACTAAGGCGCGAAGTTTGACAAAAGGCGCAAAGCTAGGAAAACAAACGAAAGACCTACACAAAGAACTTACGAAGCTTGTCGATGTTCCAAGTGCTGGTCAGCTCTCTCCCATCCTCCATTGCCAGGCGAACAACCCTCGGGCGAGCAGTAGAAACGACCGTGAACGGGCCCTCCCATCGGAGAGTTAACTTGTTGGTATTGGACAGGTTCTGGACACGGCGCAGAACGAGGTCGCCCACCTTCAAAGCCCTTGGTCGGACAGATTTGACTGCGTGCCGGCGAAGATCTTGCTGATATTGCGCCATTCTGAGTTGTGCCCGGTCGCGTGTGCCTTCGAGAAGATCAAGTTCGAGCAAGCGCTCTTGCTCTGCGTCAACCATGTTGACCGAGCTCGTGCGAGGCGAGCTGAGTACCACTTCGGCGGGCAAGATGGCTTCTGTACCGTAGACCAGTTGGAAAGGAGTTTCCCCGGTTGCCCGACTGGCTGTGGTGCGCACGGCCCAGAGGACGGAAGGAACCTCGTCGACCCAGGCTTTGTTGTGCTGATTGAGTGCAACGAATACCCGCCGTTTGATACCTTGGACGATCTGTCCGTTAGCTCGCTCGACTACTCCATTGTTCTGTGGATGTGCCACTGAGGCGAAGCAGACCTTGGTGCCCAGCTGTTCGCAGTATTCCTGGAATAGCTCGCTTTTGAACTGGGGATCGTTATCGATGATCAGCTTGTGAGGAATCCCGAAGCGCGTGATCACATTGCTTTTGAAAAGGCGCACAGCCGTTTTGGCGTGAAGAGATGACACAGGCTCGGCCTCAATCCACTTTGTGAAGGTGTCGATGGCTACGAGCAAGTGCGTGCAGCCCTTGAACCCCCTGGGGAACGGGCCGAGCAGATTCAGACCCCATGTGGAGAAAGGCCATGATGGGGGGATCGTTTGAAGCTCTTGGGAGGGCTTAGGCGTGAAATTGGCATGCTTTGCACTTAGTTACCATATCCCGGGCATCCTGTAACGCTGTGGGCCAGTAATAACCCATGTGAAACGCTTTGCCGACCAGAGTCCTGAAGGAGGCGTGGTTGCCGCAGGCACCCTCGTGTATGTCCCTAAGAAGGAACACACCCTCCTGCTACGAGATGCACTTGGAGAGTACTCCCAGAGCACCTTGCCGGTAAAGGATGCCGTCCACAAGCTCGTATGGACTAGCACCCCTTATAAGCCGGGAACGCTCGGCTTCGTCGTCGGGCAAGGTTCCATCTGCAAGGTACCAGACAAATGGCGTTGTCCAGTCCGCAGCCTGCTCGATGACGGAGACAGCACCACCTGTCTCTGTTGCCTCGTCCGGAGACGTGATAGAGGGCTTGTAAAGGTGCTCGACGAGCACCCCTGCCGGGGCAGGTTCGCGTGAGGATCCAAATTTGGACAGCTGGTCAGCCAAGATGTTGTCCTTCCTGGACACGAAGAGCACCTCGAAGAATCGAAAGTGCCGCTCCAACTTCCTCACTTCAACCTGGTATCGCGCCATTGAGTCATCGCAGCACTGATAATCCTTGTTTACCTGATTGATGACCAGCTGTGAATCTCTCTTCACAGTTAGCTGTTGGACGCCGAGCGACTTGCACGCTCTTAATCCCGTGAGGAGGGCCTCATACTCCGCGGCGTTGTTAGTCGCCGTAAAGTGTAGTTGGATAGAATACTGGAGTTGCTCTCCTTGTAGGGAGATGAGAACAAAATCAGCCCCCGAGTTTTCAGTACGCGAGCCTTCGAAGAACATGGTCCATGGGGTTTCTTCAGGTTGCTCGGGAGCTTCCTGGGATTTGGACGGGCAGGTCCATTCAGCGACAAAGTCAGCCAGGGCCTAGGATTTAATAGCAGTTCGGGCAGAAAATAGAATGTCGAACTCTGTTAGTTCCATTGCCCACTTAGCTATACGTCCGCTAGCTTTCTTGTTTCGTAGGATTTCGCCCAGAGGGAACTTGGTCGGGACCAGTATTTGGTGCATCTGGAAATAATGCTGAAGCTTCCTAGAGGTCATGAGCAAGGCGTAGAGCAACTTTTCGACCTCAGGGTAACGCTCCTTTGATCCATGAAGTACCTCGCTCACGTAATAGATTGGCCGTTGGATGCCTTTCCTCTCCACCGTCAAGACAGCGCTCACCGCTTGTGGCGTGCAGCCAAGATATAGGAAAAGTTGTTCGCCATGTCGCGGGGTAGTCAAGATGGGTGGATTGGACAGGTATTGCTTTAGATCTTCGAAAGATCTGTCAGCCTTCTCTGTCCATTCGAAACCATTGTGCTTGCGCAGGGCCTTAAAGAAGGGCAGCCCGCGTTCGCCTTGACGGGAAATAAACCTGCTTAAAGCAGCCATCCGTCCTGTGAGGCTCTAGACTTCCTTAACGGTGGTCGGAGCCTGCAAGTTTTCAATGCCCTCGATTTTTTCGGGGTTAGCAGAAATTCCTTGTGAAACCGATCACATAGACGAGCAACATGCCGGATTGGACACCAAAGGTACACTTCTCTGGATTTAATTTAATTCTGTGCCGGGTGAGATTATCTCGGCCAGGTCTTTTACATGATCGCAAGCATACTTGCTCTTTACAACTATGTCGTCAACATAGACCTCCAGGTTCCTCCCGCGTTGTTTTGGGAAAGTTTTCTCCATTAAGCGTGGCACCAGCATTGCGCAGACCGAAAGATGTGGTCGTATAGCAGAAAGTGTCAAAGGGGGTGATGAAGGCAGTCTTCTCTTCATCCTCGGGGGAGATGCTTATTTGGTGATAACCGGAGTAAGCATCCAAAAACTCAAAAGCTGGGCATCCGCAGTCGCATCGACCAGCTGGTCTATACGAGGCAGCGGGAAATTGTCCTTAGGATAAGCCGTGTTCAAGTCCGTGTGGTTGACACACATCCTCCACTTGCCGCCGAGAAAATTGTGTATATGCCACCCTCCAGAGTGGCACCCGTTTATTTGCCACCCCCGAGATTGGCGTCACTTATTTGCCATCCCAAACAATGCCACACCTATTATATGCCATTTTCTCCCCCTTTTCCCTTTCTTCTCCGGTTCTGGCCGGCGGCGGCATGCCGGCGAGCGTCGGCAACGAGGACGACGGCGGTGAGCTCGAGGCGGTGCGGCGAGGTTAAGGCGGCGGTGACGACTACGGCGACAGCGAGCTCGAGCTCGAGCTCCCGACGCACGCGCTGCCACCGGCGTTCCGATGCTGCCCCCCGACGTCCAGCTCCAGCCGCGCTTGTCCTCATCGCTGTGCATTGTGAGACTTGTACAGATAAGAGGCATAAAAAATTACCGTGCTCATCCTCGTCGCCGTGCTGGAGCTGGACGACGGCGTGCTCGTCCTCGTCGCCGTGCTGGAGCTGGACGCCGGCGGCAGCGCGTGCGTCGGGAGCTCGAGCTCGCTGTCGCCGTCGTCGTCGTCACCACCTTAACCTCGCCGCGCCGCCTCGAGCTCACCGCCGTCGTCCTCGTCGCCGACGCCTCGAGCTCGCCGCCGTCATGCTCGTCGCCGACGCTCGCCGGCGTGCCGCCGCCGGCCGGAACCAGAGAAGAAAGGGAAAAGGGGGAGAAAATGGCAAGGCGCGGACAACAGATTCATCCGAGATGTTCGGGATCGTGTTGCGAATCTTAATGAAACGCTTCACGAAGTTGCGGAGGGTCTCCCCGTTCATCTGGATCATCTGGTGCAGATCATCCTCCTTGCCCAGACGCACGTAACAGCTCTGGAAGTTGGCGATCAGAGCGTCACAAAGTTGGTCCCAAGAATGGATGGAACCTTCCTGCTGATTGAACAGCCACGTCCGAACAGCACCCTTAAGGACAGTCGGAAGGTAATTAGCCATTAAATACTCATCACCTCCGGCTGCCATGATGGTGGTAGCGTAGATGGAAAGGAACTCATCAGGGTTTTGGGTCCCATTGTACCTCTCCATGTGGCCAGGTTTGAACTTGGAAGGCCACCTGACAGCGCGGAGCTCGTCAGAGAAAGCCTTGCAGCCCAAACTGTATGCCCGACCACCTTCTCCTGCAGAACCTAGTCTTGAAAGGACGTTGGTCCTGTTGCGCGGAGGGACTCTAGTCGAACGGGAAGATTCTGCCTGGTGACATTCTCTCCGAGACAGTCCTCCGCGCTCCTTCCTCGTGGTAGCGACAATGTGCTCGTCCCGAGGGGATCGTCCATGATCGTTGCGCGCTCGCTTGCCCCTGTGGTCTCGGTGACCACGGGGACTCGGTGAGCGTTGTCAACCATGGGAATCTTGCTCGTAGCGAGTCGTCCTTTGACACGAGGGTCACGCGATCGATCGGAGCGCTCGCTGTCCGGGCCCTTCCGGGCAGGCAGACTGCGTTGCCCGGAGGAGGTGTTAACTTCACCTATGGACTTAAGGCCTTCAGCCAGTCGCTCTAGGTGAGAAGCAACTGCGTCGCCCATGAGGGTGAGGTTGGCCTGGTTGGTGGATCTGATCACCGATGCCATGGCTTCGAGTCGTTCCTGACTCTGATCAAGGGGTCCTGGGATCCCTGAAGCTTCCGCGTTTTGCCTGACCGGGGTCTGGTTACGCGGGGATTCGCCCCGAGCAGGTAAAACTTCTGCCGGAAGACTTGGCGTAGGTACGCGAGGCGGGTCGCGTCGTTGTCGCTTGCGCTGATCGCGAATCTGCGCTAAGGTTTGATTAATTGAGGCGTCCAGACTGCAGCGAACAACTTCTTGTTCGCGAGCAGCCAGCGTACCCTCATCTTGCTGCCGAGCAGAATTGACCTGCTCGATCTCGTTGGCTGCCGCGGCCCGCGCATGATCCTCTGAGGTTTCTGCGCCGGCCATGTTGACGCTGCGACGGCCGCTCGGTGGCATACCAGACGGTGTCATTACTGTGTCACCACTGGAGGAATCGACCGACATGGTCTTGCAATCCGATAGATCTAAACCAACGTAAAGATCGTCGGTTCCGTAATCATCGTCAATGACGGGAGTGTGATCTGAGACCATCTTCGGAGCGTAGCCGAAGATTTCCGTTCCAGATATGGAAGACGATCGAGATCGAACGGATCGATCCGATCTGACAGGGGATGTGACATCCTGCCCATCTGAGTCATAGCCCTCAGGAAGAGTTTCCTGGTCGCTGATTGAGTTCAACATGCTCGAACAGACTTGATCTACTAATCCCCACGGACGTCGCTAACTGTCGAGGTTGAGATATCGATCCCAAGTCAACTAAGGTTCTTGACAAGGGGAGATAGAAGACACTGCCGAACAAGGCGAACAGCAATCAACGAGCAACAGGGAGACACATGATTTTTATACTGGTTCAGGCCTCTCCAGGGTGATAACAAACCTACGTCCAATCTTTTCTTTATATGAAAAGGGATTACAAGGAGGAACTCGACAAGACGAACAAGTCTCGGCGAGATTATGGGTGTACAAGAAGTAGTATACGATCTTGCGCTCAAGTCGTGCCCTCTACACGCCGTAGGGGCTCGGTTTATATAGTGTTGAACAACCGACCTACCGGGGGATAATTGGGCTGGGCTAACCACGCGTCCGTAACGAACTCGTATACATGCCAAATTCATCCCCAGATAGATAAGGTATACTCCAATTCTTGGGGATCACGACGTCTGCTCCAATCCGGAAAACTACGTCCGGGTCTTCATGTAGCCGTGCAGAACTCTTGTTCGAGTCGGACTCGAACACGAAGCCTAGGCCACCACGCACCGTGCCAACCAGAAAGCTGTTCGGCAGGATGCACATGGGCCTGATAGAGCCCTCTAGGGAGCCAAGCCCTAGGAGGCTGTTCGATTGGGCCGTCAGGTAGTGGGCCATGGTAATGGGCCGTGATTCTATCCCCGACAGGTCTTAACACTTGAAAAAGCAAGTCAAACAAAATCTCGATGCTACCTCAAGAAGCTCTCGAAATTCAGTCATTTCAGCTGTTTAACTGTTCAGCCATTCAGATTAGCCCCAAAAAACAGAACCTTAGTTTTAACCAAAAGATGTGAATTATTCACCATGAGAAAATATAAACTCCGCCGGAGATATTTAAATTTCCCATAATAGTCCCGACAATTTTAGAAGTTTCTAATAATCTAGAGACTATCACCGAATGAATTACACCTGAAACACACAGTGCTAGAAACAATCAAAAGGCAATATGTTCATTCCCATAATTTTTCTAGCATTTACATGAATTTTTTCTAATATTTTTGTCTACTTGCCATATTATAATTATAGCAATACAAAAAACAATATAGCTCTATGGCAGAAAATAAACCCACTAATATGAAGCTTTCAAAGTTGGTTAAATCCAAGATTTTGCATATTAAAAAAGCTCATATACCTAAAATGATGTTCAAGGGTTTCATTTTAAATTTCCAAACTAAAATGTATAGAGCCGTAGCAAATAACTAGCACCAAGTAACAATATTTGCAAAACAAAAGAAATTGTACAATTACCTAGAACTACAGGAACTATAATAAAAATTTACCATCGAAAACACTCATGCCATTATAGTGTCCTTTGGGGACTAAAACTTAGACTTCTGTACTCTTTGCATTATGCTAAATGATAGGGGCACTAATGCAAATATACCTGCCAATTACATATGTATGACACTATAGTGGGCCCTTAGACGCAATAAAAATGGCATAACTGCTGCTACCACTAACCAATGCACATGCGGGCAAATACCGCTGCCATTCCGACACCGCCATCAAGAACAAACTGGGCTAGGGTTGGTCACACATCTATTTATGGGCACCGATGCGCCACCATACCACCATATTGTAATAGCCAAAAAACCACTCATATAATTTTGCTAAAATAATATGATAATAAGGAAAAATAGGAGGAAAATTCCAAGAAAATCTCAAAATTTAGTTGGAACTATATTTGATCTTCCAAAGTTGTATTTGACCAAAATTTAACCCTAATGGGCCCCATAAATCAACCTCATAGCCTTTCTCTGTCTTTGGAGCATTGCGACAAGCAGAAATGAGTCGAGCCTGAACAACCCTGGCTCGCTCAGGCTCGGCTCGTTTCCACCCCTACTTGCGCATGCATCCATTCACTCTCATGCAAATCTGGCTAAGGGGAATTGGCTTGAGATGCCTTGATTTTGCCGGAATGCTCGCGCCACCCCCACGCACCCGATTTTTCCCCTTCTCACGATATATGCTTCTCTGGTGAGCTTCTTGGAAGATACTCGCGCCATGAGACTTGTCTCAGACCTAGCTCACTTATCTAGTTCAATCGTCGCCTGATGCTCACAAGAGCACGAAGTCCACATAGTGCCGTCGCTGCCGTCACTCAGAGCTCACGGTGACCTAACAATCCGGTCGTGACGCTGTTATCCTCCTTTGAGCTCAGTTAGATGCCACTACCCCTCGCTTAGCTCTTGCACATGCTAGAACATCAGTAGCTTCTCTCTACTGCATCACTGCGGAGGTCTTCGGTGGCAAAATTTCGGTGCTCCTTCCTGGCACGTCGGGCGCCCTGAGGGCTTATTCGGGCTAGCTCCAAGGTGGGTGGCTCCGATGTCTCCTCGGGCTCCACTCGGAGGTCGCAAGCGATGAAAGGGATATGCCCTAGATCAATCATAGTGATGATTGTACCACGTCTTTGTTCATGTACATACGATAATGTTGTTTATTGGTTCCTTGAATAAATGTCATGACTTTTTTAATTGGATACGACTTGATTGTGAAACACATTGTTAACTGACATTAATCTAAATGGGTCCCTGATCTATATCATTACGAGGAGCGGTTATGATTTGATCAGCATACGTATTGGTTGATGGTAATATTTCACATACCATAGATATAGGGATATCAAACCAATAGTATGGACGCATGTTGGAGAATATGGGCAGTCGGACAGACCTACTCCAAGACGCTGTGAGTTGTTATCTCTAATAGCGCCATCAACGTATAGTCTCGAGTGGTACGCCTATATGGTCCTTAGACCTGAGATTGTCATGGATGCTCAGCATGTTGACTCGTATACTTTGGTATCATCAAACGCTACACCGTAATAGGGTAGTTATAAAGGTGCCTACTGGGTATGCCATGATACATAGCCCAGGGTGTGATAATCAAGATGGAATTTGCCCCTCCTCGATAACAGGAGAGATACCTTTGGGCCCCTCGTGTGGATGGATAGGAAAAACGCACGGCCGTGCTAATATGACTAAGGAGTTAGTCATGGTATGTATCCATTCCACTGCCGAGTGAAAGTGGTCGAGCTATCAATAAGGGTGGCGCACATCTCGCCTTGAGCTTGATTGGTATCGGGTGGCAAAGGGATCGGTATGTGAGTGTATCAAGATTCAGTCGAATATTGATTCTGTGTATTTGAGGGTCAATACGTACTGCTAGGTGCCACTGTTGATCGGTGGATTAGAAACAGTTTTCTGGATCAATGGCCGACTTGCACTGAACCTAACGGGTCACACACTTAATGAGTTGAAACTGTTTAACGGGTTTGTACGTGGATATGATCTACGTAGGAGATAGAACCCTAGTGGGCCGAAGCCCATTAGCGTGACTATATAAGGAGAGGTATAGGGACGGCATTAGTAGAAGAGTTGAGCCATCACCACGCTTAGCCGTCGCGCGCCCCTCCTGCTCTCCAGAAACCCTAGCCGCACGACGAGGTGTTAACACACCCCGTGAGGCGTTCCTGCTCCGTACGTGCAGATATAGCTAGAGGCGCTGCCGTACGTGGACGCGCTGTTTGGATGGATCGTCGGCAAGCACAGGTGAGACATCGGCGAGCACTCGGCGAACCTCGGCGTGCACTCGGTAAACACCGGCGAGCACTCGGCGACCACCGGAAAGCACTCGGCGAGCACAGGCGAGCACTCGGTGGTGATCTGGACGTGTACGTCTACTTTCTCTATGCGTGACAAACTGCTTTCGCTGCATCTGCACGTCAAGGGTAACGATCTGTGATCCTCTACTTACATGTGCTCTTTGGTGATTCGTGGTATAAAATTTTGATTTTGTGCTCGCGTAGCCTACCCGTTTCCTAGCACGTTTGCCCCTGGGCTGGGGCTCGGCTCCCTTGGCGATCCCGAGCCTGGACATCCCGCAGTTTGGCTTCCGGAGTTGATGTGTCAGGCGAAAGCTTGCCTTGGCTCCTCGCTAGCGCCGACAATGGCGATGTTTTGGCGTTGTTCCCCTTCTTGGAGGCATCGTTGTGATGGCCATCCTGCTCCTGAAGCTCACTGAGTGAAAACTCCGTTGCGACGGCGGCGCGCTAGCGTCGCTACCTTGTTGAAGGCATCCCCTCTGCAGATTGTTGATCCTAGACTTGGTGTTTCCTCTGGTTAGCCGCGTTGTCATTGCTGGTGGTATCAGCCCATGTCGTTGTCGCCTTCGTGCGAGGTGGCTTGTTGTGTCTTGCGTTGTTCTTCTTCCTCCCCCTGTATTTATCTTTTCCCTTTCTTGTCGGTCCTTCAGCCAAGGTGGCAGCGCCAGCGCTGCGTTCCCTCTCTAGGCGTGTTTTCAGTTCCGGCGGTGGCCACTGGTGTCCTAGCATTTGCTAGGCTCGCAGCGTCGCACTGTGGTTGTACCCCATGCTTGCGGGCTTTTTCTTTTATTTTCTCCTACTTAAATGAAAAAGGTCGGCAGCCTCCTGCCCCTTCAAAAAAGCTTCTCTCTACTACCACATGTATCACCTCACCGTAGGCACCACTGCGACTGGCCGTCTCTGGATGCGAGACCGACACCATTGGATGAGCCTTGAGTCACTGAGCACGTAGGACTTTGAATCACTCCAAATGATGCACTATAGAGCACGCTATCGTTCCATGAAGCTCGTAGTATCACTCTGACCCTCGCGCACCAGGGGGTGGTAGACGATGACCCATGACCATCCGATCGTGATCTGACGCCCAGAGTTCAAATACCGTTGCCGTCCCTGATGGTGAGCCCTTGGCCTCACGCCGCCGCACGGGCCTATGCTGGTGCGCTGCGACCTGTTTCCACCGTGGGCCAGGCCGTTACCTCACGCCAAATGACACACTATATCGATTTGAGCTCTAAAGATTATTGGAAAATATAGATAAACTAGAAGTGTTTCTGGATTTAGAAAAAATGATAACTAAGCACATGCAGTAGAAAATATCAGCAGATTACGTTAGTTAAGCTTTTTTCATGGTTTTTCCTTATTAATAAATGGCAGAAGGGTAAATAATTATTAAAATTAGTTCTGAAGCTCTGGAAATTCATGGAAAATGAAGACAATTATGTTGACCCCTCTGGAACCCGGGAAAAATATAAAATGTACACATAGGCTAATACTCTCACTTATGATAAATGATTAGAATATTCCCTATAATTATAATTGAATAATTACATATAAAATTGATTTAATTACAAGTAAAGGCTATATTTTTATTACATGGGCTATGATTATTAAAAATCTAGGATACTATTATTAATGATGGGTAAATAGCACAATTACCTGGTCTTTATTCATTTACACTTGCATCCTGCATAATCATGCATCACACCAATGTTTTATGCAAAGATTAGACATAGGATGACTCAGGGAACTTATTTGACAAGTATGTTAATGTAGAAAGGCGTTTAAAATTCGAATAGCCACCTAGCTAGTGTATAGACCACCGACACCACACCCATCATTTCATGCATCATGATTCTCTTTGTTATTACATTGAATTGCTCCTCGCACCATACTATTAGACATAGATGGAGTCATGAGATAGTCAGAGAAAAACCCTAACGAGCAGGAGTACTATATATCCCGAGGACCAACGAGTTAACTACCTTTTGCTTTATGTTTGCCCAAATTAAGTGTGGGGTCTTCCTTAGTGCGAGCAAACAACTATCATAAACATGCATATTGATACCTAATTTCTATAAGTATTTCCTTTAAAGTATCAAATTGCATGCTCCCTTTAAATTATTGTCGGTGCACTGAGCACCAGGGTACCCACGCCAAGGAAGAGCAGGACGCCCGGCAGCTCGGTGTAGAGCGGGCGATCAGACCCCTACACCGAGCCCGAGTAGGACGCGTGGCAGCTCGGCGTAGAGCGGGCGATCAGACCCCTACACAGAGCCCGAGCAGGACGCGTGGCACCCCGCCGAGCAAGTGGGCACCGGCCCCACTCAGCAGGCGCCCGCGCAGAAGGAGGAAGCTTCTCGGTTAAGGCTTCCCCAAAGTTTAGCGTATCAGTTGCATTAAATGCAAGGATTCAGGCGTGCGAGACCGAGGGAGATGATTGCCTGCACTGTAGCCCTGTCCGACGTACTGTAGCGGTCATTTCATCATTGGGCGATGGCAGAGCGGAGTGGCGCCTGTGTCAGGCGTCTCCCACGTCCCGTCGGGCCCGACAGTCGAGGAAGCCATTAAAGATATAGACGTCAGCGTGGGCAAGTGGGATGCGCCGTGACCAGAGTCCAACCAATGGAGCGTCTTTGTCCCTCTCTCTCCGTCTCTCTCTCTCTTTCTCTCTGACCAACTGTTCGCCCCTTCCAGTATAAAAGGAAGCGGGGCAGAGGGAGAGGGTGTTGGTTCCTGGTTATTCCAGACACACACACCGCTGTACGAGCTCCGAAGCAAGAGCGTTTCAAACCCCTGAGAATACCACCCTCACAGGAGTAGGGCTATTACCCGCATAGGGGGTCCGAACCTAAGTAAATCTGGTGTCTCCCTGTGAGCTTGAGTTAGGGCGAGCGAGCGGCGAAAATTCCCCTGGACCGAACTACGAATCTCCCACGAGACAAATCTGTCTGGTTTAGAACACCGATAGTGGCACGTCAGGTAGGGGGATAGTCATTAGTTCGCCTCCCGGTTCCAGTTTTCAGGACCTCCATGGATTTCGTCCGCAGCCTCCCCAGCGGTGAAGCAATGGAGGGCTCTCCATCCAGGTGAAAGGAGGAGGTGGTGGACCAAGATCGCTCCACTCCCCCTTAGGAGGGCGGCGGCCCTCAAGGGGCAGTGGGAGCGAGTAGGGTGAGGCGGCGCGTGCCCTTGGAACAGGCGACACCCGCCCAGCATCTCTATGCAGCGCGAGCGCTGCTAGATCACCCTCCTCTCCCGGTGGAGGAGGAACCCTCCGGTGGCCCCGTGGCTACGGGACCTCGCCCAGCTTGTGGGCGCGACCGCGGTGGGCGTGGAAGCTTCGAGTGGTTGGGGGTGACCGCGTCACGGTCGTATGCCTCTTGCTCGTCTTCCCCCTCTTGCAGGGACCGCCGGACGGGAAGCATAAAGGGCAAGAAGAAGGCGGTTGCGTCCGCAGCGACCCCGTTTCCTCCCCTGGCCCGTAAATGCCGGGGGAACCGTGGGTACCTCAGGGCGCATCTGGAAGACCGCCGCCAACGGAGCGGGGGTGACCTCCGTGACACGCTCTGGCGCTATCGGCGGAGGAGCAAGCCCGGGCGGCGCCCCAAGATCCGGAGGGCCACAGCGTTAGTGACCGTGCAGGCCCCGACGACGACGACGACTACCACGAGGATGCCGCATCTTCTGATTCTTGGCGATCTTTGAGCCAAGAAGGAGGAGAGCGGGTTCAGAGTAGCCATGGACGCCTTCGTCGCAGGCGGCTGCGTCGTTAACCCCGCCGTGCCGCCTTTCCAGTCTATGGCTGTTTTGCCGTCGGCGTACACGGTCCCAGCGGCGGTTGGCCTACCGGTGGAGCCGGTTGATTTCGTCCCACCGCAGTGGCTTTACTTGCCACCGTTGCGCACTGGCGTCATCCGTTACTATAGCCCGAGCGGAGCAGCAGGGTTGGGCTGCGCCTGCGCACGGCCACAACCGGCGAATCGATGCTCCACCAAGGAGGTCAGCGAAAACGACCAAGAAGAACGCCGGATGCAAGAGGTCAACTTCCTGGAGGAAGCCCGTGACCGAGCAGCATTACGAGCGGCAAGATACCAGCAAACCCTGAGGCGATACCATGCCGCAAGGGAGCGCGAGAGGACACTGACGGTGGGCCGCAACAAGCTATCTCCCCTATGGGAGGGCCCTTATAAGGTGGTCTCAATCTCTCGCCCAGGATCTGTCCAACTCGCCATGGAGGATGGCCGCGAGGTAACCAACACATGGAACATCGAGCAGCTGCGGAAGTTCTACCCCTAGATGCTGTAAGTAAGAGCAGTGTTTTGCTCGGCTGGCTAGCAAAAAGTTCCTCTTCCCTAGCCGGCCAGGGGGCTGGGGCTGTCTGTAGTTCCCCTCTTTTGCAGTGCAAGTGTTTTCTTTCCAGTTTAGAGCTGTTTTTCCTCTGTTGTTTCCCTTGTTTTGTGATCGCCGGGCAGTCTGGTCACAAGTACCATGGTCGTATGGCCCCTTGACAGTAAAGGCGATTACTTAGCACCGCGCAGAGCGAAGGAGGACGATTAGAAATCGTATCTAGCACGACATTTCCGCTCGGCCTGGGCGCTATGCCCCACCGAGGGCGCCGGCGTCTGGATCGCTTCTGAAAAGTCTTACGCCTTTACCGCGCGGGGTTAAGAAGAATCCAAAGAGACTGCAGGAATTTAAGTCCTAAACGATCTAAGGAAAGCGTGCTTGCCCTGGCAAAAGCACTCTGCTCGCTCCGCTGCGGTCTTTTTGCATATGGTTTTGCGTCATCAGTCTTTCTTGCAGAGAATAACAAGACCGGATCGCGCATGACGTGTCAAAGACTAAGCGCAGAGAAGCATGCAGGACAACACGGACGAACAGAATTCAAGACATGATAATTCACAGTAGGCACGCTTAGGCGCGTGCTAGCAAAAGTGCAGGGCAATACAAGCCTCGTCACTCCGCGGGCGCGACCTCTTTTGTCTCTTCGTCCGTGGAGGCTTCGGGCGCCACCGACATCAACCTCGCCACGTGGTCGGTGGCCTCGGCAGCGCGCACCTCCACGACGCGAAGCTACCCTGCACGCCGGCGCGGACCACCGAGAGATCGAAGGCGGCGTCGCGGCTGGCGTACCAGGCCAACACGTAGCTCTCCGCCCCAGCAGCGGCGGCGCGTCCGTCGCTCGCCGAGCGCTCCCTCAGAAGCTGCGGGAAGGCGAGAAGGGCTTCTGCGGCGCGGGTGACGCTGAAGGCGTACTGCGCCACCGTGGGCTCCTGCGGCTCGTGAAGGTCAGCACCCAGCGACTCGAGGCTCCCGCGGAAGCTCTGGTAGGCCGGGCGCAGCATCTCGATGAGAGAGTCGAGCTGGCGGCGCAACTCGTCGCGTACCGCCACAGCCTCGGCTGATGACGTCTGCGCAGCAGCTGTGGCGGCCAGGGCTTGGCTGGTCAGCTCTCCGCTCCTAGCGCGCTCTCGTGCCAGGTCGGCGCGCAGCGCCTCCACCGTCTGCCGGAGGTCGGAGTCCCGTCACGCCTGTGCCGCGGCGACGTGCGTAGCGCGCCGTGGATCCCGCCCAGGTCCGCAAAGAAGGGGTCAAGGTTGGCGGTCTCAACGACAGGCGCGACGGGCCCAAGGGCTTCTTCCGAATTGGCGCAAGGACGCTCCGCCTCCATGCCTTGGGGCGGCTTAGTGGCGACGTCGGTCGAGGCCGTCGGCGCGACGGGCGGAACGCTGGTGCTGGAGGAAGCGTCGGTGTCGCCCCTGGGAGAGACAGGAATATGCTCGGAAAAGGTATTATGAAAAGCCGAATTTAAATGTGGTTTCCTTTAGGGCTTACCTGGCAAGTAGCCCCCCAAAGCGAAAAGCTGAGGGGGGCAAGGCAATCCCACGCCCTGGAGTTGGGTGTGGCGCTGCCGGGCGCGACGTTGGGGGCCGCTGGCTGTCGATGTAGGCGCCGGTGGCGCTTCAGGCACCGGGGCTGCCGTCGGCGCGACAGCAGGTGAGGTCTCCGACGCAATCTCTGACGCGATCACCGGGCATGCGCCGGGAGCCTCCTTCGTGGCCGCGACGGGCGCTGCCGTGGGCGGTGGCGTCTCCGTCGTGGCGGAGCTTGCCGCCGCGGTCCCGCTCGGGGAGCGCGGCGGCATCAGAAGAAGGCCTCCCGCGGGCGGCGGGGGGCAAGGAAGGCAATGGCGGCCCCGCGGACCTGAGCCGGGGCCTCTTGGGGTCCGCCCCGTCGTCGTCATCTGTCACCGGGCGTTTCCCGCCGGCATGGTCTATGACAGGGGGCTGGTCCCGGATCTGGAGCGGGCGGAGCTCCCGCTAGACGACTGGTCATGTGGCCTCCATGGGCGGGACTTCGGTCAGAAGGGCAAGGCAATCCATCGGCGCCCACTCGCACAGTGGGACGATGGCGGCTGGCCTGCGGCGGCCTATGGAGGATTGCGGGCCTAGTCCCGCAACCCAGGTGATGAGGACATCTTCTGACACCTCACCCGCGGCTGCAGAAGACAACGGAAGACCAAGCCGTGAAGATCAGAGCAAGAAGACAGAGAAACAGTACGAATTGAAGCAAAGGATTGGGATACTTACAACCTGGGTGGATGCAGGTGCAGTCGTCGACGCCCGTGTACATCCAAGCACCGCGCTCCCTTTGGCGCAATGGACAGAGCCGCCGGGCCAGGAAGTCCATCAACAACTGGGTGCCGGTGAGCTCGGTGCGGCTAAGTCCCTCGACACGGGCGAACAAGGTGCGCAGCCAGGGCGCGTCCTCTGGCGTCATCTCTCACGTCTCGGCATTCGGAACCGCCGTCGCCTCGGGAAGCATCAGCATGTCCACGTCGCTATCGTCGTCAACGTAAAGCCAGGACTGCTTCCAGTGCTTCCAGCTGCTCCTGGTGGTGATGTCAATGAATGATCTGGAGGTGCCGAGGCGGGAGCGGAAGTGGCAGCTCCCCACGGCGCCTTCGCCCGGCTCGATACGCAAGACGAAGAAGTGGTGGAAGAGCGGAAGATTGAGTCTCACCCCCACGAACATCTTGCAAAGGTGAGTAAAGATGGAGAGGATGATGATGGAGTTGGGGGGAAGGTGCAGCGCTTGGATTCCGTAGAATCCGAGCGCTGCGATGAAGAACTGGGAATATGGCGGGACTAGGCCCGCCATGAGCGCCCAGGAGAAAGAAATGATCTCGTTCGCCTAGCAGCGCGGCGTCATGGTGCCAGCCTGGAGCTGCAGGATACCGGCCGACGTGAGATTCTGGAGGATCCAGATCTCCCCCTCATCTTGCGTCGATGAAGGCAGGGGGCTGGCCATTGGAGGAGGAGAAGGCGCGCGGCGGTGCGGCGGCGTGGTGAAGAATTTGGATGCCGAAAGCAAGGAAGGAGGATGCTGGAGCGTGGAGTGCTAAACCTGGCGTAAAGGCGAGAAAGCACCTAAGTCCCCTCTTTTATAGGCGCAGCGCGCGTGGAGGCGGTTCTTTGCCCACAGGCAGTTTGTGGTCTCCCCACGATCCGTCGTTTCCCCTGCCTCCTCGTTTCTCACGGGCGGCGGCAGCAGTTTCCAATGCGGGAGCCATTAAGTGGGGAGTGAAGCAGAAGAAAGGGTGGGGCCCCCACGATTCGCCCTCCGTGGGTGCGGGTCTTTTTATTTTGCCCGCGCCGGCGTTTCGCGTCTCGAAGTGGGCCGGGGGCTACTGTCGGTGCACTGCGCACCGGGATACCACGCCAAGGAATAGCAGGATGGCTGGCAGCTGAGCGTAGAGTAGGCGATCAGACCCCCACGCCGAGCCCGAGCAGGACACGTGGCAGCTCAGCGTAGAGCGGGCGATCAGACCCCCACGCCGAGCCGAAGAAGGACGCGTGGCGCCCCGCCGAGCAGGTGGGCACCGGCCCCACTCAGCAGGCGCCCGCGCGGATGGAGGAAGCTTCTCGGTTAAGGCTTCCCCAACGTTCAGCGTGTCAGCTGCATTAAATGCAAGGATTCAGGCGTGCGAGACCGAGAGAGATGATTGCCTGCACTGTAGCCCTGTCCGACGCACTGTAGCGGTCATTCCATCACTGTGCGATGGCAGAGCGGAGTGGCGCCTGTGTCAGGCGTCTCCCACGTCCCGTTAGGCCCGGCAGTCGGAGGAAGCCATTAAAGATATAGACGTCAGCATGGGCAAGTGGGAGGCGCCGTGAGTAGAGTCAAACCAGTGGAGCGTCTTTGTCTCTCTCTCCGTCTCTCTGTCTCTCTCTCTCTCTGACCAACTGTTCGCCCCTTCCAGTATAAAAGGGAGAGGGGGCAGAGGGAGAGGGGGTTGGTTCCTGGTTGTTCCAGACACACACACAGCTTTACGAGCTCCGTAGCAAGAGCGTTTCAAACCCCTGAGAATACCACCCTCGCAGGAGTAGGACTATTACCCGCATAGGGGGTCCGAACCTGGGTAAATCTGGTGTCTCCCTATGAGCGTGAGTTAGGGCAGCGAGCGGCGAAAATTCCCCCAGATCGAACTACGAATCTCCCACGAGACAAATCTGTCTGGTTTAGAACACTGAAAATTACTATACCTGTTGTTAATGATGATATATCATGCCCTAATTTATTGATTTATTCCCGTCAATATTGATATTGTGTTGATAATGGTAATTATCCTTGATTCCCTTAGTGATTGCCTTGAAATCACACTCCATTAATAACCTGGGTTTAGAAAATAAACTAAAATGGTTTAGACTCCTAGCCCTAGGTAGAACTTGCATAGCAATGCTTAGGTCCCCATTTTGATGTCATGGGTCTTGAACCCAGGAATCGGTGAACTGTGATTCACCGACACATATTGATAATTGATTATGATGGACTTGGGACCTGGCATGCAAGTGTGTGTGATGGGATGGAGTGGTTATGGTGGGGAAATGTGATGGATTGGACCGAGTCTACACATGTGATAAGGAGTTATGGACACCACATACGCAGTGCCGCAAGAAGGGCGCGAAGTCATACGCGTAACTCCGAGCGTTGCCTTAGGGGTCCTGCCACATCGTGTGTGCTCACACGGAGGGTGCCATAGTCGAAAAAGGAAACATGGGGGTTTGGCCGCCCGAAACACAATACGGTGAGCTGAGACTAGACCGCTGGGGATGTGGAGCGCTTTGTGGAGGCTTGTGCATAATGATGCGCTCTGCCCCTAAGTCTCCGGATGAGGGGCCCCCGATTCAATGTGTGGCTATAGCGCGGTAGTGTAGGTGGATCTTATGGGTTGTACTATGGTCCCCATAGAGCTCTCCACTTGAGGTACATGCGGCTTGGCGCGGTCAACCGAGGGTGATCTAGACCAATCTCGCGCACGCTACCAACCTAGGAGTACCTGGTTCACAATGGGATCGTCACTCCTAGAATAAGATGGTGAGGGTAAGAAGTGGTATGGCAGAGTGCTGAAACTGCCACAGTATGGGTTGGCTTGGTCTTTCCTTTTTAAAAGATGGCTTTCCACAAATAAACAAAACTTATTAGCCTTTCTATGATAAACCTTAACCATTACTAGATGTTTGCTATCTCGCCAGTGCAAGTGAGGACAACGCACTAACTCTCGCATTAGTTCCCCCTTTAGAGAAAGAGTCGATGGATGATGGTGCAGATCCATACGAGTGCCACAAAGATGGTGATCCGCAGTATCAAGAAGCCTAGTAGACTAGTTATGGGTTTTTTAGGTGTTCATACAGTCCTGTGGGGTTGCATGGCTTTGGAGTGTTTTGTTATCGTTATTTTTCCACTTGAAATTTGATTTCCGCTTTGGAGACTAGTTATTTTCCGCTTGAACTTTGATTGTAACTAAGGCCTATGGTTGTTTGAACAAATGTCGACTTATGGTTGTCGAACTATAATAATAATTATGTTGATGTATGAGATGATCCAGCTATATAACCAACACTAATATACTGATCTAGTGACTAGTGCATGGCCGGTTCCTTGCCTTGGAAGGAAAGCGAAGCGAGGGCATGAAATGTACCGAGGCCAGGCCTGGCCAAAATAGGTGCCACCATCGCCATCCAGGCCCATGGGAGGCCGGAACCGAGTCGAGTGGAATCGCCACGTCCGCCGCCATCTACAAGACGCACACAGGGAAGTTGAAGCCAAGCAAAAAACTGATTGTCGTTGGTAACGAAGGACACGTCTGGCTGGGTGCACATGCGCATAAGCTACTACCACCGTTGTCGTCAAGGCTGGTCGACGTGCATGCCACTATGCCATGCAGGTTGGGTGGCTAGCCAGGTTGGGGCTAGGGCTGAAGCGACACCACTGGGGCTAGTCTGCGCTGCTGCTAGGCTAGGGTGCGCCGTTGCTGGGGCCACCTAGGCACATCTGCATACGTGTGCGTCGCTGTCATTGCCACTAGGGTTTGTCCATAACACCCCTAGGGTTATAACAGGGAGGATGGCGACGGCTGCAAGGTGAAGAGTGACGCTGTGACTGTGAGGGTTATGTTAGGTCACAAGTAAGGATGTTAAGTTCATGGCTAATTGATTTAAGGCAACATATCTAGTGCAAATGTTTATTGGGTGCTAATATGCAGCAGATCTGGAAAGGTGGAAGCCCCTTTCCATTTAGAAAGTCAGGGGGTTTTCCGTGAAAGTGTTTAAGTGAGAAAAGAGGCTTCCACCTCTCAAGATCTGGGCCGCTTCTGATGGATCTGATGGGCCCATATCTGTTGGATCAGGTAGGGACCCAGAAGGTTGGGTCCATATCTAGATCTATAGTCACGTCACCATCCCCTCTTGCCTGGTGGCTCCATGACCTAACCTTGATTGCCATCTCATGGCTTTCTCCCTCCTTGTGTGTGTGTGGGAGAGGTGTCAACAGGCTCGAGTAGGGAAAGGTCATGTATGAGAGAGAGATCAAGGACGATATCAAGCAAATCTGATTGGAGAAGTAGTGAGGCAACAAACTCACATCTTTCCACGAGCTCGAGCTGGTTTAGGTTATTCTATCAAGCTAAGCCATCTCAAGCTCAAGGATCTTTCATGCCATGACAATTCGGACATGGTTGATAACCTTTAAACCATTTAGCTAGTATCAGCCAAAAGAATTTAAAACAATTAAATATTTTTAAATGAGTAGGATCCACAAATATAAATTTATAAAAGAATAAAAAAATATATACCGTAAAAAAATAAGGCAATATTGGTTGTAAAACACTCCAAATTTGGTAGTTTTAATTGCAGCATTACAAATTTGTTTGTTTGCTATATGACAGTATAAATTTTTTGTTCTTTGCTAGAATACACCGTCTCCAGTATGATATTATTTCTGGCTATATAGAAGAGAAACGATAAAAAGGTCTGTTTCGTCTTTCTAGTTAAGTAAAGTGATATGTCCTTAAAAATTAGGGAACTACAGAAAGCCAAAAACAACTCAACCTTCTTAGTTATCCATTAATTAAGCAACATAAAACATTCACCAACACATTTTAGAAATATTGAATTTCACACATAATATAGGTTCAAATGAACCAACCCATTTCATAAGTTCAAAATTTTGCAAATAATATAAATTCATATACCATTCATGAGGTTGATTTTTTCTAGTTTTATATATTTTTAAGACATTTGGAAGCTCATATCACTTTGCGCAACTAAACAGGGAAAATGGACCTTTTACCCTCGTTTCTCTCTCCTATATATACAAAATGATATTTTATTAGAGAATGTGTTTGTTGGCAAAGAAATAAAAAAATTTCGTGTTGTATAGGAAGTGAGAAATTTGTAATGGTTTCTAGCAAAGCTACCAAATTTAGAGTGTCCTCAACCAAATTCACCTTAAAATATGGGTCCCACTAAAAATCCAACGTCCGATTTAGGGTGAAAGATCGTACACTTGTTCCAATTTCCAAACTTAGGCAACTTATTTTAAACATATACAATGTACTGCTGGAACGTATACAATGTACTACTGTACATCTAGTTATGTCAGTTAGCACTACTAAAGAAATGACCTAATTTATCGGCACATCAGTACTGGTTGGATTGAAACCGGTATTGATAGTGCAGCAGCACCGGTTCGTAGCAATAGTAGCAATTCTAGACTTTCAGTACCGGTTGGAGGCAACAATTAAGATATCTTTTGCAGGCGGGTACAGGCCAGTTGGTGCACGGACTCATCAGTACCGGTTCGTAATACGAACCCGTACTGATATGGGCTCATCAGTACCGGTTCGTATTACAAACCGGTACTAAAGGCTCGTTACAGCAAACTTCAAAAGGAATGCATATCCTACTTTAATCATTATGTGTGGGTGGGTGGGTTGGTTAGAAGGTGAGTGGAGAGACATATAGTGGTATGAGATCCCAAGTTCAAGTCTTGGGTTTGTCATATTTTTTAGATATTTCAATGGCTATAGTCCCGGTTGGGCCCAACCGGGACTAAAAGCCACATGCCTTTAGTCCAGAATTTAAAGTCCCAGTTGGGGAAACCGATACTAAAGCATGTTCCCAACCGAAACTAAAGACCATTTGCATAGTAGTGTAGGACATAATGTTCTGCTAATGGAACATGATGAAGAATGGTCGGCCGGTGTTTGAACTTGACAAAAAAGGAACTGGCACTAAAGGCTCTTTACAGCAAACTTCAAAAGGAATGCATATCCTACTCTAATTATTACGTGGGTGGGTGGGTTGGTTAGAAGGGTGAGTGGAGAGTCGTGCAGTGGCATGAGATCCCAAGTTCAAGTCTTGGGTTTGCCATATATTTTAGATATTTCAGTGGACATAGTCCTGGTTTGGGGAACCGGGACTAAAAACCACATGCTTTTAGTCCCGAATTTAATGTCCTGGTTGAGGAAATCGAGACTAAGCCTGTTCCAAACCGGGATTAAAGGTCATTTGCATAGTAGTGTAGAACATAATGTTCTGCTAATGGAACATGATGAAGAATGGTCGGCCGGCGTTAGAACTTGATAAAAAAAAAACTATTTGAACATGTCAAAAAAGTTGATGGGACATGACAAAATAACTGATGAAACATGGTTAAATAACTATTGAAACATGTCAGAAGAATTACTGAAACATATAAAAGAAACTAGTGAAAACATAATGTTTACCGGTGATTCATCTATCCCATACAAAGCAAAATGTTTAATGAAAACAAAAGTGATGTTCCAATAAACAAACTCGAATATTTTATATATACATACAAATGTGATATTTCGAGACAAAAAATGATGACACACACCTCCTCTTGACCATCTTCTTTGTCAAGTACGGTCAACCCCATGCTCGCTACATCTGACCACCTTGTTCGTCTGAGAGGATGCATTGGGCAGGAATGAGACAAAAAGAAAACTAGAAAAGCAGCGATGTGTTTTGCAGTGAGAGACTCGATCGAGCGATCAATGGCATGCTGTGCTAGTAGAGAGAGAACATAAAAAAATGGTGACCCATCCACATCCATCCCATGCGAAAAAAGCTAGAGCAAGACTGCGAATAGAATGGCACAAAAGCGAAGAAATGGTCGTGGTGTCCGATTCCATTGGACGTCTGACTCTAAGCAATTTTGAAAATTAATGACAAATATTACGAAATTTTGTGGCCATAAACGAAGGGTACGCTAAACACAACTTGAGTTATTGGGCTAGCTTGACAATCAAGGTTTTATGCCCTTTCTAGAGCTTTTCAATGAAAAATTATTAAAATGAACTATTGTATTGTATTACAAGTACCCATAAAAAACTTAAAACTAAAAAAAGTATTGACTCCAACAATCAACACTAAAACGTAACAATATTCATCAAATTAACCTGATATACCCATTTTGTTGCTCCCAAAACATAGCAAAACTGAAGGGCTCAACAAATGGGTTGTTAGTTCATTAACTACTTCTTAGGTCTTTTTGTTAAAATAGCATCTTATTGCAATTGTTTTTTTCTAAGAAAACCCCAAAATATAGGTGTAGGAACACACATATAGGGCTTATCTCATAGATGTTCTCAAGTTGCTAATAATTCCAAGCTTCAAGCATGTGACCTTTTATTCTTACTTAGGCTTATAGTTCGTAGCATTTTACCATTTCTGGTCCCTTCTCTGAACAAATGCCTGAAGTAGTATGCCTTGACTTACATATATTAATAGGCTTGTCTTTGTGGAGAGTATTTATTCTTAACATCGTCTCAAGTACGACGATGTCCTGAAGACAGGAGTAGTGGAAATGTTTTTCCCATTCTCACTACAGAAATTTTCTACCCATATGTCGATCCCTAAATGTTTAATTTAGCCCTGAGACCTGAAGTGCATACCAATGTAATTCCTCACTGGTGCGACGCAACCGTCCAGCCCGTGGTGTGGTGCGACGTGGCCGACTGGCTGATGGGATGGCTAATTTGTTAATTTCGCGACAACAAAATCATGCTCGTGTAGCAGTATGGTCATGAGGTGATTTTAAGAAGATTCCTAAAGTACATGCTATCACTTCTAAAATTTTTTGTTGACTTAAAAAGAGGAAGAGAATTGGGCTTTTATATTGAAATGAAAGGCAAGATATACACATAAGTGCAATTTGGTTGGCTGATGGTTGTAAATCAAGGTGAATACCCATTTATCTTAGCATATATGGGTATGCCCATATAGTTAGTTGGGATATGCTTAGCCCCGATGGACGCGTGGCATCCCGGTATGGATGCACGACGATCCAACACTGTCGTGATGGGAACCCGAGAGGAATGGTCTAGATGCAAGCCCGCGAAAATTGCTAGGACCCACATGGTAGGCAGTTGATTATTACCTAAAGTAATATGTTACTCTCGGACACACAACTTTATGTGTGTAGAGCCTATCACGCAATTGCATTATGCAGTTTAGTGCTGCACTATCATCAGAAGTCATATTAGTTTGCCTGAAGCAAAACAATCCCAGATTTGAGATAATTACCTATTCGATTAAGTGACATTGAGAGATTGTGGTAGGGCCACATATATTTCGTCACTAGCGTCTGAAGTCGCTACTGCATGGCAGAAGCCATTTGTTGATGGGACACCACTACAAGCACACCCCCATAAGAAGCATTATCACCTGAAGTTGACTAGCCCCATAATTGAGTTATTTGGCATACATTAAGGTCATTATTATGTTCCAGAAGAATAGTAGAGCACACATAGGTTATAAAATATTGCCGCGTTAATGTTAAACTTGATACTTACTGACCCCAATTAATCTGATAAAAAGTATGAGTAATTGGGTCAAATATTGGGCAATAATATAAGTAGCAAGACTTTGAAACCAACAAGTTGTTGGGATGCACAATGACGCGGCTCAGGCGTATGGCAGGCTAGCGCAGGTGCTCGACGAAGAAAAGTACAAGTCTATGCTCATTGTATGTAAATAGTTTATAGACCCACTAATTAAGTTTAACACTTGGAATCAAGTATTTCTCAAATAATATCACCACCAGGTATACGTTTTTAAGCTATCACCAGAAGTTGGGGGATTTTGGACTAGAAGTTCCAGCAATTTTATGCTCATTAAAGAGGATTTTATAAGTATGCCAATAATAAAGATCAGATCTCAGCATTATGGGGATAGAAATGTGTGAGGACCCAAATCCAGTAAATTTTACCGGAAGTGTTCCCTCAAAAACACAAATTGCCCAAGGTGCAACAATGCCAGAGCTGATTACAAAGTCCAACCTTTATTCATGTCATTACATTGTTTTGCTCAAAAACATTACAATATTAGTAATTTATGACACCACACTATTACACGGTTGTGAGTGAAGGAAATATATTCTAGAACAAAAATAACTAAAAGTCTATGCCAAAGTTGTCCAGCTCCTCAGTAGTAAATTCTTGAAATTCAATATTGGGAGAAGGACCGGAATAAGGAGGAATAAAGGAGGGCCCACATAGGGTGGGTAAGTACACAGTTGTACTTGCAGGTTTTCGTGAAGGAAATTCTACTCTAGTATATGCAAGAATTTTCATAGGTATAAAGTTCAGCCGGTGAGTGGATGCAATATCATATAATAAATTCAAAGACTAAACTTTAGCAAACATTTATAAATAATTTGAGCAGTAAAACATTTCACAAAGCTATTACACTACATCAATTATCCTGCATACAACAACGCCAACCATCTATTTCCTCAAATTTAAACCATGGATTATGTGAACCGGAGAGGCATCACCCAGTTGACACAACTTCATATACCCAAAGTAGGGTTCATTGATGATTTTATTATCAGCCCTGCATGACCTACCCAGCTTTACCCACATAATGATCAGATATATGGATGAGTGCTATTTGTGTCATTCATTTCCACTTTACCTAGGTTTTTATATGAACAAACAATTCTAGCTACACTTCTCTGCAAGCTAGTGCCATGGTGTTTTTACCTAGTATGTTGCCACATTCCAGGCCTGGACCCATTAGGTCTTACACACATCGACATAGGTATGTTTCTGAATTTGCTCATATATCTTAGAACCACGGTGTCTTACTTAGGGATGTTCTCATATTAGGGCTAGGATCCCTATTTCGCACACTTGGTAATATAACGCCTCATCATCCTCATATCCAGATAAGCAGAGCCCATAATACTTATCCATAAGACAAATGATTTTCTATATGTCGACTGGTGGCTAATTGAGGGTCACTGTCGGCAATGAATTTGTTGCGGGGCTATGCACTAGAACCAAACTAGATGGTAACACAAGACAAGGATTTATATAGGTTCGAGCCCTGAAATTAGAGGTAATACCTTAGTCCTGTGCTCTGGGATTATGTGTTTGCGTGAATTTGCAGATTAGGGTGTAGATGATGAAGTTGCAGATGTTGATGATCCTATGACCCCTACCCATCCCTTTATATAGTGTAGGGGGATAAGGTTACATGGTTCTAATCGGTACACGAAGCTAGATTCTGTTATATCAACACATGATATGCATCGATAATTACATGTACAAATCCCCTATTTACAAGGAGCTAAACTCTATCCTCGGGAACATCCTTGGCAATCAAGATATACGTAACCCGAGTGGTCTCCATCCCAATCCGGCCAGCTTGAATCGCCCCCCACTTGTGACCTCACGGGCCTTCTAGAGGATACCCGGGGCCCATGTAGTCCACAATAGCCCCCGAGTGCTTTGCGATAGAATCAGAAGTCTGGCCGACTGGTTTAGTAGATGGCTCTTGTAATCTGAAAAGTGATTGTAAAGAACTCAAGAAATATTAAGTTTTTGTGTTGAAAACAACGCCTGATTCCGCAATACCAAAATTTCGGCTTTCGGCCTTTTTGGCACGTCATTTCAACCAATTAATTCAGCTACTTGGCACCCATTCTCACATTGAGAAAACAACAATTAGCTCATCATGGAGTGCGCCTTAAGCCACGCAATCACAGCCTCCATCTTGTGGCATGCTATGTGTTATGCGTTCAAAGTGTGTAAGGCATCAGACGCCCGGCTCTGCCTTGCAAAAACCAGCACTAGGCCCAGCGTGGGGTGCGTCTTTCAGCCGAGTGATACCTGTCCCATCCGGAGGAGGGATCAGTTAACGACCCTCTGAAGGGCGTACCGATTGGACAAAGTTTAGCTGAGAGGTATTTGTACCCGGGTAACGGTATACAACTAGCGACCTTTAAGAGGCATATCTTCGTAACAGTATCCAAGCTTCACCAACACCCAACTTTGAACGTGCAAAGTTGGCTAGTTACCATGAAACATTTTTAATTGTGTGGCGCTTCCGATCATATGCCCTCAAGGGTGTGCCGAGGCCGAATTAGGCTCGATGCTAACATATCATCACCGTTGGTGGCGTGCTGTTAAGAAAGTCTGTTAAAGGGGTTGCGCTTTGCTTATTTGGCCCAAGCCCATTTTAGGGGAAGGCTTTCGCGCCCTTCTCGCCCAACCGAAGCGTCACGCGCTTCCGCCGGGAAACGCAAACGCACCCACTCCCATCCCATCGCCACGATGGTCTCACTATGTTCAGAACGAGTTGTGAGACGCGTCTCTTGAACTTCTCCATGTATAAAAAGGCCTAGATACAACGCATTGTGCCACATCCAGTCTTCAAGCTCTCTTGTCCCTTTTGGAAAGACTCCAAAATTCTTCGTCCTTCTTCTCCCAATTGCAACAAAGGGCCAAGGAAAGGAGATGGGCGAGTGGGTCGCGGCCACCACTGAAGATGCCGCTGCCCATGCGGCTGCTCAAGCTGCCCTGGATGCTATCTAGAGGAAGTTCCGCGAAGCAACCACAGAAATGCGCACTGAAGAATCTATTAGGGTTCTGATTCACGGGTTTCCACAGCTATACCAAGTGCGCATCCAACTTAAGGACGCACTGGTCGCTGCTCTGCTGGCAGATGGATGGTATTAGGGGTGCCTTAGTATTAGGCGCCTTACCTACCTCGCTAGGGAAAGCGACCTTCTTCCCTTTTTCTTTTGATTTTTTGCAAGCCAGCGACGAGCCCTTGCTCACTGTGCTGCGCCTCAAAATTACCTTGTAATCTGGCCTAAGAGCCATAATGAAAATCTTTTGGGCAAACTTTGTTATTCTCTGCTTTTATCTTCTCTTCCGATCGCAAACATCGAATTTCTGACTGAAATTGTCTTCATCCGAGTAGTCAGACCGACACGTTTCTCGAACCAGCATCCGACACCTTAGCGAAGGAACATCACTCGGCAATCCCGAGTGGTTAACCGAGCACCCTCCGGAAAGGCCTCATTTCAGCATCAAATAAGGCCCATCCCGAAATACGCTCCAAGGCCCCTTAAATTTGGGCAACAGGGGAACAAATCGCTCCACCTCACCCATTTCTCGCTCCAGCAGTTTCGTCGACTCCAGCGAACTCCGCCACTAGGGTTTCCTTTCTTCGCACTCTCCGCACCACCGATCCCGATCCAGCAATGGCTCCTCCATCTCCCGCTGCCTCGAAGGTAGCCAAGAGCGCCAAGGAGTGGATGAAGTCCATCACCATAGACCGGCGGCTGCAGAGGCTGGTGTCCGCCGGCGTGCTCCCTTCGAAGGAGCTGATCTTGTGGCGCGCCGCCGCTGGTGAGTCCTCCCTCACACCTCACTCCGACGAGGTGGTTGTCTTCGAGTCCTTCTTCCTCTGCGGCTTTGGCCTTCCTTGCTCTTCATTCTTCAGGGGGCTATTGCATTTCTATGGGATCGAATTGACTCACCTCAACCCCAATTCCATCTTTCAAATTGCTGTCTTTATCTACATCTGTGAGGCGTATCTCAGGATCGCACTTCATTTCAACCTTTTCAGATCTCTTTTTCTTCTCAAGCCCTTCCCCAGCAAAACATCCCCCAAGGCCGTGGGCGGCGCTGGCTTCCAATTGCGGGAAGGGGCAAAGAAGTTCTACTTCGATCTTCCCATGAGAACTTCAAACAAGGGCTGACATTCTAAGTGGTTTTATTGTGCCAACCTCCCTCCAGTCCTTCCATCGTTCACGGGAGATTGCCCCACAGTCCGCACTTACTGGTCCTCCACTCTCGCCGAGAGCGAAGATAACCAGATTAGAGAACTGCTTACCCTCCTTAGGGATTTGAAGGCCAAGGGGCTAACCGGCATCGGCATAGTTATAAACTACAGCTTCCGCCATGTCCAGCCCATCAAAGAAAGAGTACACCTCGGATTTGAATATTCGGGGTCCAAAGATGCCACCTGAGAGATCGAAGACTAGATCTCCCGAAAATCCTTCATCAACCGAGTGGCCGATCTCTTTGGCCCGGGCACGCTCATAGACAATGAACACTGCCCATGCCCATATCGTTTGTCCATCCCTCCTTCAGCGGTAAGCCAAGAATCTCTTTCTCTTCAACTTCGGTTGACACTAAGAAATCCCATCACAACTGACCGAGCCCGACTCCTTTGTAGGAACGCGCTGCATTCTTCTCCATCCATCCAGATCCCGAAGCCCCCAGCCACAAGGAGGCACCGCGCAAACGTCCTGCAGAGGATTCGGCTGATGCTCCTCCAACCAAGAAGGGCAAGGGAATCGTCTTCAAAGACTCAGACGAGAATGAAGACGAAGATGACGTCCCACTTTTACATTTGTAAGGATCCTAGGCCGAGAGGGGGGTGAATCGGCCCTTTTCAAAATTTACTTCTCACAATTCGCTAGCTTATTTAGTCAAATTAAGAACACAAGCTATCGACGGATTTTTAGAGTCTAGTTGTGGAAGCGATCACAATGAGTCACAAGCGACTACTAGGAGGCTCGATGGCACTCACATGCAAACGATCAAATCAATGTGCGAAAGTAAATGAGTGAGACGAGGAGATGCAAACCGAGTTGTTTACCGAAGTTCGGTGCTCAACACATGAACACCTACGTCTCCGTTGAGGAAACTTCTCACACGGAGAAGTCGGGACTCTCTCGTCCCTAGCCCTCAATCCACTCGTGGTAGCTCTTCACCAACACATGGTAGGCGAGCTCCAAACTTTCACACAAAACGAGTTCTTCCACACGCGGAAGCTCCTCGTACCCGCGGCGCCGACACACGGCTCTGACCCCCGACACACGGAGGGTTTTTGTACACGACCTTCAACGGATGAAGGCAACGCACCTCCGACACACGAAAGTGACCCCCGACACACGGAGGGTTTTGGTGATGTAGTCGAACGGTTGATGAAGCCCGTGGCGTGACGACGATCTCTCCGGCGGCGAAGTTTCAAGAGCGCAAGATCGGAGACCGTCTCTTACCACTACCCCTTCTCTCCCACCATGAAAACTAGGGCAAGAAACCCATGGGAGAAGGGGCAAAACTTGGAGATGGATGGGAGGAGGTAGGGGGCACCTTCTTCTTCCTCTTCCTCTCCTCTTCTCCCTCAATCTCTCAAGCACATGGAACCCTAGGTGGAGATGGGAACCATGGGAGGAGCTCTCTAGGGTGGCTAGGGCAAGGGGTGGCTGCTAATGAGGCTCTCACAAATTTCTCCCTTGCTCCAAGCCCCTATTTATAGGCACAAGGCGAAAACCTAAAAATCGACGGCTCAGATTCGTTTTCCCGAGATCCAGATCAATATGTCGGACGCCGTCCGGTTCCCATCGGACGCCGTCCAGTTAGCTTTAGTCCAAAGTTTGTACTCTGTCGGACGCCGTCCGATAGGTTCATCGGACGCGTCCGATGAAGTGCTGGCGCGCGCACAAAAAGTGCACGCCATGTGTTTGCTCGAGGGCGTAGCCGGCATCGGACGCCGTCCGGTAACCATCGGACACCGTCCGACAGGGACAGTGCAACCCGAGCCGTCTAGGGACTTAGTCGTTTTTCACCTCAAGCATTTACCGGAACCCGTCCGATAATTGTCGGACGCCGTCTGACAGTGGGGTTGCAATTGGGACTTAGCCAAAATTTGGCTTGGGCTCATCGGACGCCGTCCGTGGGGCTGATGTTTTTGCCCCCACTTAGATTTTGGCTCTACCGACTTCGCCCGACATCACACCTAGGGTTGTGGGCCTATCTTATCGACCTGTGAAATCGGCGGGAGATTTAGATCACTTGGGCGGGAAGTTTCGCGCCTAAAACAAATATCTGGCTTGGGTTGCTTAGAGGCTACGAAACCCCGACAGCTGTCGCTCCCCCGAACTCTCTCGAACCTAGACAGGTAGCCTAACTCCGGAACGTGCTCAGTGGGACCCTGCTGCCAGAGACTACATGATCTGCAGGCCTATACTGCTACACTCACACAAAGAAAATAGAAGAACTATAAAATAAGTATCCTTAATCTTGTGAGGCAGTCGACGTGCTAATCTCGGTCATCAATTACCAAAACCAAGTGACAGGCGGGGAGCCTGTACTTACAATCTCCCCCTTTTTGGTAATTGATGACAACACCTGCAAATCCAACATGACGAGGCACAAATACAATCTCTGGTGCAATGGGTTAGCTCAGAAACATTGCATTCCAATCATAGCACAATACAAAAGACTAGACCTATGATAGAGTGCAATGTACGTAGACATGAGCTCCCCCTAAATCAATGCATACCGCTTGATAGTACCATCACATCACATGGAGCAAAGCATCTCCATCCTAATCTCCATCATAGGAGCAAAGCATCTCCTAAGATATAACTTGTAACCCAAAGTACCCAAAGTCAATTCTCTCCCCTTTGCATCCCAAAACATGACAATGCCCAAAGTGTTTCTACCCAAAGTGTTTCGATTTACAATTATTTCTCCCCCTTTGGCATCAATGACCACAAAGTAGCAAATATGGGATTATCAGCAAATTAAGAGCTTTGGAGGTTATACTAGTGCAAATATGCCCATAAGTCTATCACACTCAAAATCTAGCCATCTCACGGTCACAATATCATAAGATCAACTAGAGCACAATTGTTAGATGTGTGATTAAAGTTATTATGACCTAAAGCAAGTATAAGGTGAACAATAGTTAGAAGTATCATGAATTGCTCCAAAACTCAAAGGGGACACATGATGCACCATAGCACTAGAAGATGCACTCCAAGCTACACATGCTATTACCAAGCCTATTTGAGACTAAACAACATTTTGGTTGAGCTCATTTTTGAGAAATTTCACATTTTACACTTTGTATTTCCTCAAATTTACCATGTCTCAAGCCATAGGCGACGCCACCCAGCATGACACTGAAGATGAACGTCTCGGTCATCCAAAGCTCCCCCTAAGTTCATGCCCAGTGCCATGGCAAGCTATCTCATCGAGGAGACATTGGTGAGACATGTATGACCAATTTTGGCCTTATTCACTTTTTAGCACATTTTGTAAATTTGGCTCAACTTTTTCTCAAAATTGCTCAATTTAGCGAAGTAAAGACATGTACAAAATGGAAAAATATAATCTAGACTTAGAAGCACATGGTCAATCAAATAGTTTAGAGCAATCAAATGAGACTAGAAGCTATAGCCCTCCTAACACATGCTCATGGCTTCCAATTTGCATGATATATTGAGTTAAGCACAAGTTGAGCTAGTGACAAGGTAAATACATGCTATAGCTATCAGAATCATATGATAAACATCTAGGCAATGAATAACATCAAGTATAACAAGCAACGCACCTAACTGTTCAAACTGGCTTCAAAAGATTTGCAATGAATGATATAGCCACATGACCGACTCAGGCAATGTTTGACTTATCCAAAATGTTCAACTCATTTCTCAATTTGCAGAATCGTGCCTCATCGAGTGGCTTGGTGAATATGTCGGCAAGCTGGTCCTCTGTCCGCACGTGCTCAAGCACAATGTCGCCCTTTGCCACATGATCCCGAAGAAAATGGTGACGGACATCAATGTGCTTGGTCCGTGAGTGTTGGACCGGGTTGCACGCTATCTTCACCGTGCTCTCGTTGTCACATAGGAGAGGCACATGATCAAGTTTAACCCCAAAGTCAAACAGTGATTGTGTCAAGTAAAGAAGTTGTGCACAAACAGTGATTTCGTAGTCTATCAATTGAAAACCAAAGCCCAGTTCGAAGTCTTCGATGTAAAGGTGAAGTCCGCAGTCGAACTACGCAACCGAACTCTGAGGGCGGTCGCTCCAGTGTTTCAATATATCTACCTCGACGAAGAGTTGTCGTCCGACGCCGACGTGGTAATGGCGCGACTCGAAGACGTTCCCGCACAGCTCAAGGCTTTTGCGAAGGAAGCGACGACGACTTGTACGAGCCAGGCTCTGGCTATCATGAAGTTGCACTACCATGATGTAGACTTTAACGCCGTGTGAGAGGGTTTCGCCTGTTCCGAAGAAGAAGGCTCTACTCTTATGGAGGAAGCCAGAGAGACCTTCGCCAGCTTGGTAGAGAACTTGACTGTGTAGATACTTCGTCCTCGTGTGGTGATATATCCAACTATTGATCCTCAATGCTACTAATGTCATTTATCTGAGTACTTGATTTATCCGACTTTTCGTGTAACGCCCTTTGCCGACTGGTCTAGACCTCGAGTGCTGGGAATTAGCGCTTGGCTTTCTCCCCGTGCACATGCCCAGTGGCTAAACAACGTCTATTGCAAATATTAGCGTCACTACTCAGGAATTTCACGATACCCAAATTCGACAATCGTATGTAAAGAGAAAACAAATTTATTGATAAGATAGGGTGCGGTGAATCCGCACACTATTTAGTGTAGCCCCCCGACTTACTACTTAGTTGTGTATGACTGAGTAGCAAGTTAAACGAGCAACTAATTTACAATGTTCGAATACATGATTCAAGAATAAAAGCTACATAGCTGCTCGATGTTCCAGGTATTAGACACGTCCGATCCATCTTCACGCTTTAGCCGATCAGCCCCCGAGCAGGTCACCTCATCAATCACATGGGGGCCTTCCCAGAGTGGGGAAAGTTTATGCTCGTGCTTCCGATTCCATCGGACAACAAGATCTCCCTTAGAGAACGCACGGCTCCATATGTTGCGCTGATGGTAGCGACACAGGTCCTGTTGGTACGACGATGTCCCAGAAGAACTCGCGCGCTTTAGCAGCCATGATGCCAACGACCGGCTTGGCTTCAATTCATTTTGTGATCTTGTCGATACCGATGGAAAGATGGGTGAATCCGCATTGGGCTCGCTTGAGAGGACCCACCATGTCCAGATCCCAAACAGCGAAAGGCCAGGTGATCGGAGTTGTCTGTAGATCCTGGGCCGGCATGTGAATCTGCCGTGCAAAGAATTGACACCGGTCACACCTGCGCACTATATCTTCAGCATCCGTTACGGCAGTCGGCCAAAAGAATCCTTGCCGGTAGGCTTTTCCTACGAGAGTACTTGCTGCCGCGTGATGTCCACATTCCCCCGAGTGGATATCATTTAGTAGATCCCTGCTTTCTTGCTCAGATATGCAACGCCTTAACCCCGGAACTGCTCTTACTAAAAAGCTCATCCCCGACTACCTTATAGTTCTTTCTTCGGCGTGTAATGCACTCGGCCAGGCTGCGATCATCTGGTAACACCTCCCGGAGGAGGTAATCCAAGTATGGCTGCGTCCACCCGGGGTTGATTCATAGTACCTCTTCGTCTGCTTGTCTTCTTGTTGATCGTTCGGTGCGGGTAGTAGCTTGATTGAAGGCTTGCGCAACTCCTCGACGAAAACACCAGCCGGGACTTGTGCCCGACTGGATCCCATCCGCGCTAGCTCATCTGCTGCTTCATTGTCGCGTCAGAGCACGTGTGTCTGCCCCAAGCCAACTTGTCCTCCAACTTTCTGACCTCCTGACATTAAGCCGCCATGTTGTCGCTGATACAAGACCATTCCTTCTGCACTTGGTTGACCACAAGTAGAGAATCCCCACGTACCATTAACCGCTGTATACCGAGCAATATGGTGATGCGAAGCCCGTGGATAAGTGCCTCTTATTCAGTGACGTTGTTGCTGACTGGAAACAAGATCTGAAGGACATATCGTAGCTTCTTGCCAGTTGGAGATATGAGAAAAATTTTAGCCCCCGCACTGCTAAGCATGAGGGAACCATCAAAGTACATTGTCTAGTACTCAAAGATTCTCCTTTGCTGCTAGGGTCTGGGCCTCCGTCCATTCCACAACAAAATCAGAGAGAGCTTGAGATTTGATGGCTAGACGAGGCTTAAACTTCATTTCAAAGGCTCCAAGCTTGACTGCCCACTTCGCAATTCTCCCGGTGGCTTCCCGGTTGTGAAGTATATCTCCAAGCGGGAAGGAAGTGACCACCGAAATCTCTTGATCTTGGAAGTAATGCTTAAGTTTCCGCGACGTAATGAGCACGGTGTACAGAAGCTTCTGAACATGAGGGTACCTCATTTTGGAGTAACCTAATACTTCGCTGACGAAGTAGACCGGGTGCTGGACCTTCTGGAGGGAGCTTTCCTCATCCCGCTCCACAATCAATGCGCTACTGACCATGTGAGTCGTGGCACTGATGTAAAGTAGGAGGGGCTCTTGGGGCATGGGTGAGACCAATACTGGTTATGTAGTCAGGAATCTCTTGAAGTCTTTGAAGGCTTCTTGTGCTTCTGCAGTCCAATGAAAACCGTCTTGCCGACATAGGAGCTTAAAGAAAGGTATACCGCGTTCCTCGAGTCGAGAAACGAATCGGCTAAGTGCCACGATGCATCCAATGAGCTTTTGCACATCCTTCTGACTAGTCGGGGGCTTCATCTTCATGTTGGCGCTAATCTTCTCTGGGTTGGCCTCAATCCCCCGATGAGATACGATGAATCCGAGTAATTTACCAGATGGAACACCGAAAACGCACTTCTTGGGATTTAGTTTCATCCGATATGTCCTTAGGCTCTCAAATGTCTCGGCCAAATCCGTGATGAGATCGAGTTTGGTTCGAGTCTTTACGACGATGTCGTCGACGTAGGCCTCCACGTTGCGGCCGAGCTGAGTGTGGAAACACCGCTATATGGTGCGCGGATAGGTTGCGCCAGCATTCTTCTGGCCGAACGGCATTGTGATGTAGCAGAAAACACCGAGGGCGTAATAAATGATGTTTTGATGCAATCCTCCTCCTTCATGCTGATCTGGTGGTAGCCTGAGTAAGCGTCCAGAAAACTTAGGAGCTCGCACCCAGCGGAGGAATCCACCACTTGGTCGATGTGGGGGAGCCTAAAAGGATCCTTGGGACTGGCCTTGTTGAGGTCGGTGTAGTCGACGCACATACGCCACGTCTTGTTCTTCTTCTGCATCAGGACCGGATTTGCTAACCACTCGGGATGGTATACCTCCTTGATGAACCGTGCCGCCAACAATTTGGTAATTTCTTCCTGAATGGCTTCCTTCCGATCTGGTGCGAATCTTCGCAAACATTGTTTAATCGGTTTGGCCTTGTCGTCAACCTGCAAAGAATACTCAATCACCTCCCTCGGAACACCAGCATATCTGAAGGTTTCCAAGCGAACACGTTTTGGTTTGGCAGGAGGAAAGTGACGAGCACGTCTTCCTATTTGCTATCGAGCCCTGTCCCAATCATGGCTATTTTTGCCAGATCAGACGGGTCCAACGCTATCTTCTTTGTTTCCTCGGCTGATTGGATGGAGGTTTTGACTTGTTTTTTGGTGGGTATGTCTCCCTCCTCCAGGAGAGATGCGACTGCCTGCCGGATCTTCTCCATCTCAGCCGATGTCTCGAGTGCCTATGCCAACTCACAGCTTTCACTGTCGCAGACTAGAGATTGCTTCACGTCACCGGATATGGCGATTACGCCATTGGTGCCCAGCATCTTCATGACAAGATAAGTGTAATTAGGAACCGCCATAAATTTGGCGATCCCTGGCCTTCCCAAGATGGTGTTGACACCCAAATTTGGCACAGAAATACGGTTATTTTAGTGGCCAAAAGAGGGTGAAAAATAGCATATTCGGCTAAAAAGAGCTAAATCGGCATATATTTGGAAAAGATCATGATCGGCTTTTATACATGCATATATACACAGAAGGAATAGAGAGCCGATCAAAGGAGAGACAGTACATATGATCAAGCGTGGATGAGCTACAATCGGCTTCTATACTTGGATTATTGGTCAAGGCGTGAATGTCATGATTAATGACTAAAGGCCATATGGGGTAATCGGCTATGCGCATGTATGGGATATTCAGGTGATCCGTGTTACATTTGGAAAGCGCATGATTGGATTTGGCTCACGTATTGTGCACGTATAGAAAAACTGGTAGCCGATTGAATTCATGAGATTATCGGCAAATTGGCTCACGTATTCACGTGCCTGCATAGAAGAGCCAGTAGGAATTATTACGTGGAGACAAATATGGAAAATCAAGAGCCGATCATGATGTTCACGTGCTATATATGGCATATATCAAGCTCACGTGGAGATCAAGGAAAGAAGGAACACATCGGATTTATTCAAGGCCGTCAAGAAGAGCTTCACATCAACAAAATAAATATTATTAATAATAATAGTATTCGAGTCGGTTTGTACCTAGTCCGTGCCTTGCACGATAAGTCTAGTCGGTTAGTTATTTTAGGTAACTAAGAGATAGAGTCCATGTCAAGTTATCGGATTAGCCGATGCGTCTTTAGTATAAATAAGAGCTGCCGTGCAGGCGGTGCAGCATGTAAGGGATCTACCTCTCTCTCTTTCAATCAATAATACATCTACTATTTCGTCTACTTTTTACCCTTGTGGTATGAATCCGATCGATCCGCTCGTATCGGTTTTTTATGTACAAATGCCGGCGTCTACTGTCTCGACTGAGATCGATCTTCTCGCCGTCAACTCCCTCGGTAGGGACTGTCTCGGTTCAGTCCGATCTCCTCGCTGTCGACATCGGAATACTATCTCTTGGTGGCATTGCTGCGCATCGCCGTCTGCCAGGAGGAGTTAGGTTTCACCCGGAATACCTTCTCTCAGCAGCATTGCTGCGCATCGCCGTTTGCCGGAGGTGTTAGGTTCCATCCCGTTCTATCGGCTCGACATCTCATCGTTAAGCCGACCATCGGATTATCGTCCAAGCTATCGTAAAGCGCTCATCGCTTCGCCGGCGGCTTGTCTGCTCTATCGGCTCGACGTCTCATCGTTAAGCCGATCATCGGATTATTTTCCAAGCTATCGGTAAATCGTCATTGCTTCGCCGGCAGCTTGCCTATCGGAAACCTTGCCGATTGCAAAAGGTCAAATCGGCTGGCACGTCCTCGCAAAGCCCGATCCCCTGAGTTCGGCTGTAGTTGGTGCCGGGAAACCACTTTTTCGCGTCAACAGATGGCATGGTATGCCGTCTCGAAATCGGCCACTTCAAAGCTTAGACTCTCGATCTGATAGTTGTCCTTAGTCCCAAACGTGACGGGCAATGAGATCTGTCCAAGCGACTACGGACGTCCCGGGGATTAAGGTCTTGTACATTAATTGGTAGTTTCAGCATACAGCAGGGTACCATTAGTTTCCTTGATCAGTGGGTGAAATCGGACTTCACACACATAGTATTGGTTTACTTATCAAGGCTATCAAAATGGTTTTAGGCCTCGGGCGTCGATGTTGGGAGCCGAGGCATTGGATGCCACCCAATAAACAAGAGTCACATACGATGTGATCGGCAAAGGGATGCCTACCTATGTCATTAAGTTCTAGGAGTCGCCGCGCGCACTAGTTCTTTGATCGACTATGGATATTGTCATACTAAAATGCACTAGAGGGAAAGCGATTTTAGTGGGAACATATTTTGTTAAAATTGTTTAATGGAAGATTTAACATTAACATTGTGCGCAGACTTTGCTTTTATTACCATTGTAGATGCCACCCGCTAACGTTGTCAATAATTCAAGTTTTAACTTACGGTCGATTCTGGAGAGAGAGAGAGAGAGAAGCTCTCTAGAATGAATTTCATTGATTGGCATCGAAACTTGAGAATCATTCTCAAGCAAGAGAAGGAGTATATCATAGAGGAACCATATCCTGAGGAGCCTGCTGAGGATGCCACTGCTACGGATAGGCGTGCTTATGAGAAGCACGTTAACGATGAGACTGACGTAAGCTGTCTCATGCTTGTTACCATGAACTCTGAGTTGCAAAGGCAGTATGAGGAGATGAGTGCCTATGATATGATCATTGGTCTTCGTAGCATGTTTGAGAACCAAGCTAGAGCTGAGAGATACTCAATCTAAAAGGCTCTGTTTGCGTGCAAGCTGGCTGAAGGGAGTCCAGTGAGTCCTCATGTAATCAAAATGATTGGTTACATTGAGAACCTGGAGAAACTTGATTCTCCCCTAAGCAATGAGTTGGCCATCGATGTGATTCCTCCCTGCAAGCTTCGAGGATTTCATCATGAACTTTCACATGAATGGCATGGAGAAAAACACTACTGAATTGCATGGGATGCTTAAAACAGCAGAAGAGAGCATCAAGAAAAGCAACAATCATGTGATGATGATCCAAAAGATGGTGGTAAGAAATGGAAGCGTTGGACCAAAGGCAAGGGTAAGGATGTGATCCCCAACCCAAAGCCTAAGCCTGATGGTAAGGCCAAGGATGGTGGCCCCTTTGGCTCTGATGAATGTCACTGCTGCCATATGCCTGGTCATTGGCATAGGAACTGCAAGAAATATCTGGAGGATAAGAAGAAAGGAAATCTTGGTTCCACTTCATGTATTAATGTTATAGAAATTAATCTTGCTACTTGTCCTAGTGAATCATGGGTATTTGATACCAGATCGATGATTCACACTTGCAAATCGTTGCAGGGTCCAAGAAGAACTAGAAGATGTGCAAGCGGTGAGGTGGAAGTGCGCGTCGGCAATGGCGCAAAGGTTGCTGCAGTGGTCGTTAGCGTTTATCCCTTATCATTACTTTCAGGATTAGTTTTGGAATTAAATAGCAGTTATTATATTCCATCGTTGAGCAGAAACATTATCTCTTCTTCATGTTTGGAAGAAGATGATTTTGAGTTTGTAATAAAGAACTAGCGTTGTTTGTTTTATTTCAACAATATGCTGTATGGTCATTATTCATTATTGAATGGATTATATGTGCTAGATCTTGAGGATAATTTTGTCTATAATGTTAATGCGAAAAGACTCAAAACAAATGATTTGAATCGCACCTATCTGTGGCATTGTCGCTTAGGCCACATAAATGAGAAGCGCGTGCAGAAGCTCCATAAAGATGGTCTTCTTGATTCATTTGATTTTGAATCATTTGATACATGTGAATCTTGTTTACTTGGCAAGATGACTAAGACGCCATTCACTGGCTCTAGTGAGAGGGCTAGTGAATTGTTGGCCCTAGTACACACTGATGTATGCTGACCAATGAGCTTTGTGGCTAGTGGTGGATTCTAGTACTTCATCACTTTTACTGATGACTATAGTAGATATGGCTATATCTATTTGATGAGGCATAAGTCTAAATCCTTTGAAAAGTTCAAGGAGTTTCAGAATGAAGTACAAAATCATTTGGGCAAGACAATTAAATATCCGCGATCTGATCGTGGAGGTGAATATTTGAGCCATGAGTTTAGTGATCATCTTAAGAGTTGTGGAATTGTTTCACAATTGACTCCGCCAGGGACGCCTCAGTTGAACGGCATGTCTGAACGGAGGAATCAGACATTGTTAGACATGGTACGATCTATGATGAGGTCAAACCGATCTTCCGTTATTTCTATGAGGACATGCTGTAGATATTGTTGCATTCACTTTAATAGGGTTCCATCAAAATCCGTTGGTAAGACAACATATGAGATGTGGAAAGGGAAACATCCTGATTTGTCTTATCCAAAGATTTGCGGCTGTGAGGCATATGAAAACGTCTGTGGTCAGATAAACTGCACGCCAAATCGGACAAGTGCTTCTTTGTGCGGTACCCAAAGGGTGTTGGGTATTACTTTTATAACCGGGAGGAAGGCAAAGTGTTTGTCGCCCGGAATGGTGTCTTTTTGGAAAAGGGGTTTTTCAAAAGAGACAGTGGGAGCAAGGTGCAACTTGATGAAATTCGGGAATCATATGAAAATGTTTCAGCTCCTGCTGATCCTTGAGAGGAGATGCAAAATGTTGCATTTCCTATGGAAGAGGCACTGGCCCCCACGAAGGTCTACAAGGGCAAGCCGTGCTCCCAAGAGGTATATGTTCCTCGCTACGGAGCAGCGTGACATATTATTGTTGGACAATGATGAGCCCAAGGACTATACAGAAGCAATGGTAGACCGGACTCTAAGAAATGGCTGGAGGCCATGAGATCCGTAATAAAGTCTATGCATGATAATCAAGTTTGGAACTTAGTTGATCTGCCTGATGGTGTAAAAACCATTGAGTGCAAATGGGTCTTTAAGAAAAAGATAGATGCCAATGAAAATGTTTACATATTTAAGGCACGGTTAGTAGCTAAGGGGTATAGGCAAATTCATCGTGTGGACTATGATGAAACCTACTCGCCCGTAGCCATGCCGAAAACTATTCGAATCATGCTAGCGATTGCCGCATTTTACGACTATGAGATACGTCAAATGGATGTCAAAATGGCTTTCCTAAACGGAAACCTGAGTGAGGATGTGTACATGACACAACCTGAATGTTTTAACGATCCTAAGAATGTTGGCAAGGTATGCAAGCTTCAAAAGTCCATTTATGGACTGAAGCAAGCGTCTCGGAGTTGGAACCTTCGTTTTGATGAAGTGGTCAAAGAGTTTGGCTTCATCAAGAATGAAGAAGAGCCTTGCATTTATAAGAAGGCAAGTGGGAGCACAATTGTATTTCTGGTCTTGTATATGGATGGCATTCTATTAATAGGGAATGATAATCTGATGCTGTAAGCTGTTCAATCTTATCTGAGAAAATGTTTCTCGATGAAAGATTTGGAAGATGCGGCTTACATTTTGGGCATAAAGATCTATAGGGATAGATCGAGGAGGCTAATTGTACTAAGCCAAAGTACGTACATTGACAGGGTATTGAAACGGTTCGATATGCAGAATTCCAAGAAAGGTTTTCTGCCAATATCACATAGTATCAATCTTGGCAAGACTCAGTGTGCTTCGACACCTGATGAGCTAGAAAGACTGAGTAGGATTCCATATGCCTCCACTATTGGATCCATCATGTATACCATGTTGTGTACACACCTAGATGTTTCTTATGATCTAAGCGTTACGAGCTGATACCAATCAAATCCAGGTGAGAGTCACTGGATGGCTGTAAAGACTATTCTCAAGTACTTGCGAAAGACTAGAGAGATGTTTTTTGTTTTTGGAGGTTGATGGGGGAGGGTATCCTGATCTTCCGACAGGTATGGGTAAACACGATTGGTGGAGAACTCGACGTTGACGATCCGACTTTCAATCAGAACTGATCTAAGCCTGCAATCGCTACACCACTGTCTCCGTTCGTTATCAACCACGCCAAGACGCGGTTGACCTCACCACGAAGGCTAATTCCTGCAAGCGAATCGAGAACACGAGCAAGAACACGGTAGATGCAATCTCAAATTACTGATTACCGAATAAGCACACAAAGTTGGGGTTCCGCAAACCGGTAAACGGCGAAGCTGCAACGGCAGAACAATCTAAGCAAAACCCAAATCTAAACTAGCGACG
>SPJY01027641.1:738688-755065 GCA_005191435.1 Raddia distichophylla | reverse complement strand
TGACGGCGTGTTCTTCACTTAACCACGGTGAATCACACCCCTATCAGATTTTCTATCTTGCTAGCCGATCAGCCGGGCTCAGTTCGATTCGAGCGTCGGGCGCGGCGAGGAGCGACACGCAGAGTTTACCCAGGTTCGGACCCCCTCGCGGGTAATAGTCCTACTCCTGCCGAGCCTTAGCTCTTTTCTTGCTGTGGTTGTGTGGTAATGATTACAGAATGTCCCCCTCTTCTAGCTCTTTTCTTGTTGTGGTTGTGTGGGAATGAATACAGAATGTCGAACCCCCCTCTCTGCTCTCTCTCCTCTCCTTTTATACAAGTCTCAAACTAGCAGAGAGAGCCGAGGGGTAGGCAGTACAGTACACTGATGAGACGTAACGGACGGGACAGGAGAGACAAAAACGTGCTGCTACAGTGCCGAGTGGCGCCGCCCATGCGAGCACCGCAAGTGGCCTCTAACCCGTGTGAACACACCGGTGAACCAACAGGCGGGGCCCAGCTTGCGCCGCCTGACGCGGGCGGCCAGTCTGACACCGGCCAAACTCTCTCTCTGCCGGTCAATTCTGCAGCGCTACAGTGACAATTGATCAGACCCACAGAGGTCACTGTGGTGGTAATCATCTCTTGATCGGTCCATCCGCGCGTAGCGTGAATGCGCCCGTCCTCTGCAGCAGAGGAGAGCCTTCGCCCAGAAGACTCCCCTCAGAACGCTTCCCCCTGCGTGGGCCCCACCTGCCAGTGGGGGCCTCCCGCGCTCACCTTGCTTCTGAGGAGCTCGCCCACATGTTGGGGCCTGATCGCACGCCTGCCGTGTGAGGCCCTCGCCTTGCGCGCTGAGGAGCTCGGCCACATGTTGGGGCCTGATGGCCCGCCTGACGTGTGGGGCCCTCGCCTTGCGTGCTGAGGAGCTCGCCCACACGTTGGGGCCTGATCGCCCGCCTGACGTGTGGGGCCCTCGCCTTGCGCGCTCTGGGGCCTGATCGCCCGCCTAACGTGTGGGGCCCTCACCTTGTCTTCCTTATGACTCTTCGTACCCCGGTACCTACTGTACCGACAATTTGATAATGCGAATCTTGTTTACTTGGCAAGATGACTAAGACGCCATTCACTGGTTCTAGTGAGAGAGCTAGTGAATTGTTGGCCCTAGTACATAATGATGTATGTGGACCAATGAGCGTTGTGGCTAGAGGTGGATTCCAGTACTTCATCACTTTTACTGATGACTTTCGTAGATGTGGCAATATCTATTTGATGAGGCATAAGTCTGAATCTTTTGAAAAGTTCGAGTAGTTTCAGAATGAAGCACAAAATCATTTGGGTATGACAATTAAATATCTGCGATCTGATCGTGGAGGTGAATATTTGAGCCATGAGTTTAATGATCATCTTAAGAGTTGTGGAATTGTTTCACAACTGACTCCGCCAGGGACGCCTCAATTGAACGGCATATCTGAACGGAGGAATCGGACTTTGTTGGACATGGTACGATCTATGATGAGTCAAACTGATCTTTCGTTATTTCTATGGGGACATGCTCTAGATACTGCTGCGTTCACTTTAAATAGGGTTCCATCAAAATCCGTTGATAAGACACCATATGAGATGTGGAAAGGGAAACGTCCCGATTTGTCTTATCTAAAGTTTTGGGGCTGTGAGGCTTACGTTAAACGTCTGATGTCAGACAAGCTCCACGCCAAATCGGACAAGTGCTTCTTTGTGGGGTACCCAAAGGGTGTTGGGTATTATTTTTATAACCGGAATGAAGGCAAAGTGTTTGTCGCCTGGAATGGTGTACTTTTGGAAAAGGAGTTTTTCAAAAGAGCCAGTGGGAGCAAGGTGCAACTCGAAGAAATTCGGAAAACATCTAAAAATGTTTCTGCTCCTTCTGATCCTCTAGAGGAGACGCAAAATGTTGCAGAACCTATGAAAGAGGCACCTGCCCCACGAAGGTCTACAAGGGAGAGCCGCGCTCCCGAGAGGTACATGTTCCTCGCTACGGAGCAGCGTGACATTTTATTGTTGGACAATGATGAGCCTAAAGACTATGCGGAAGCGATGGTGGGACCGGACTCTGAGAAATGGCTGGAGGCCATGAGATCCGAAATAAAGTCCATGCATGATAATCAAGTTTGGAACTTGGTTGATCTGCCTGATGGTGTAAAAACCATTGAGTGCAAATGGGTCTTTAAAAAAAAGATAGATGCCGATGGAAATGTTCATAATTTTAAGGCACGGTTAGTGGCTAAGGGGTATAGGCAAATTCATGGTGTCGACTATGATGAAACCTACTCGCCCGTAGCCATGCCGAAAGCTATCCGGATCATGCTAGCGATTGTTGCATTTCACGACTATGAGATACGTCAAATGGATGTCAAAACGGCTTTCCTAAATGGAAACCTGAGTGAGGATGTGTACATGACACAGCCTCAAGGTTCTGACAATCCTAAGAATGTTGGCAAGGTATGTAAGCTTCAGAAGTCCATTTATGGACTGAAGCAAGCATCTCGGAGTTGGAATCTTCGTTTTGATGAAGTGGTCAAAGAGTTTGGCTTCATTAAGAATGAAGAAGAGCCTTGCATTTATAAAAAGGCAAGTGGGAGCGCAATTGTATTTCTAGTCTCGTATGTGGATGACATTCTATTGATAGGGATGATATTCCAATGCTAGAAGCTGTTCAATCTTATCTGAGAAAATGTTTCTCGATGAAAGATTTGGGAGATGCGGCTTACATTTTGGACATAAAGATCTATAGAGATAGATCAAGGAGATTACTTGGATTAAGCCAAAGTACATACATTGACAAGGTATTGAAACGGTTCGATATGCAGAATTCCAAGAAAGGTTTTCTGCCAATGTCACATGGTGTCAGTCTCGGCAAGACTCAGTGTGCTTCTACACCTGATGAGCTGGAGCGAATGAGTAGGATTTCATACGCCTCCGCTATTGGATCCATCATGTACGCCATGCTGTGTACACGCCCAGATGTTTCTTATGCTCTAAGTGTTACGAGCCGATACCAATCAAATCCAGGTGAGAGTCACTGGATGGCTGTAAAGACCATTCTCAAGTACTTACGAAGAACTAGAGAGATGTTTTTAGTCTTTGGAGGTGAAGAAGAGCTCGTCATAAAGGGTTACGCTGATGCTAGCTTCCAAACCGACAGAGATGATTCACGATCGCAATCTGATTTTCTATTCTGTCTCAATGGTGGGGCAATGAGCTGGAAAAGTTCCAAGCAAGAGGCAGTGGCTGATTCCACGACAGAGGCCGAGTATATTGCAGCTTCTGAAGCAACAAAGGAGGCTATTTGGATCAGAAATTTTGTTTCTGAGTTGGGAGTTGTCGCCAGTCCATTCTGTCATGTGGACCTCTATTGTGACAATAGTGGTGTCATTGCACAAGCGAATGAGCCTAGGTCTTACCAAAATCCAAACACATACTCAGGCGTTATCACCTCATCCGAGAGATCATCGATAGAGGAGATGTGAAGATTTGCAAAGTGCACACGGATCTGAACGTCGCCGATCCGCTGACAAAACCTCTTCCACAGCCGAAGCATGAGGCACACACAAGAGCCATGGGTATTAGATACTTGCATGATACACTCTAGTGCAGGCGGGAGATTGTTGGTGATATGCCCTAGAGGCGATTCATGTGAGATGATGTATCATACATCTATGTTCATGTGCTTATCAGTTCCTGGAATAAATGTCATTGCTTTGTTCATTGAGTAAGACTTAATTGTGAAACATATTGTCAATCACTACAAGAAGGACCCCCCTTTACCCACGCATACCTAGCAACGGTATAACCATGCATTGCTAGCCAATACAACAGCTACACATATTATGTGTTGGAGCTATATCCGTAGTAAACCCATGTGAACAGCTACAGATTGATGCATTGCAGGCTTATGTGTTGCTAATCTTTATCCAAATTTTGTTTTAGAAGCAAGGAAATAATATAATACACTAATTTAGAAGATATATGTTTCTATAATTATTTAAATAAAGGTAGCATTTTATCTTTATCTTTATTACTTCTTTAAAAGCATCAGTTCTCTAATTGCATGGCAGACACACTTCATCTTTACCGTCGATTCCTTTGATCCGAGGGCTGAATTTTGCAATTGGATCCTTGCTCGCGGTTGCTCCTAGAACCCATCTACGCAGGCACGATGCGCAAGTGCGCAACCCCAACCGCCCCTCCTCTTTCATCCTCGATCCTCCCTTCCCTCACCACCGCGCAGTGCCCTTCGTTCGTTGCTTCGCCTCTCGCCTCCCGCCGCCGCCGCCGCCACTTCCCTCTCCCTTTCCGGCGCCCCCTCCATCTCCCCACCACCGCCAACTCCTCCCGGCGTGGATCCAGCCGCGTCGGCCGCTGCTTTTCGACGCCGCACCTACCACCGCGTCGGCCACTCCCCGCCGCCGCCCCCTCTCCGCCGTCGCCGCTCCTCCCTGCGCTGCCGCCGCGCCGCGCCCTCCCAGTCATGCCTCCCCCTTTCCACGCTGCCCCCTCCCCACGCCGCCGCCGAAGCAGTCCTCTCCACCACACCGTCCGAAGAAAGCCACCTCCCGGCTCCCGCCGCCTGCCCATCCAAAGCCGGTCTGGAGTGGCGCCCCTCTTCTTCCAGCCTCCCAGTCGCTGCTCCTCCCCGCGTCGCGCCCTCCACGCTGCCGCCTCCTCCCCACCGCTGTGGTCTCCTCCCCGAGCACGCCCCGCCGTCGCCGCCGCACCGCGCCCTCCGAGCGCCGCCTCCTCCTCCCCGCTTTGCGTCCTCCCTGCCGTGGCGCTGCCGGAGGAGGCGGCTGGGGAGGCGGTGGTCGAGTCCCGCGATCTCAAGACGGACGTCTCGCCGCTCTTTGCCGCCGCGCACGCCGGGCACGCAGACATCGTCCGCACCCTCCTGGTATGGATCGGGGACCGAATTCCTGTCTCTGAATGCCTCTTGCTATCGATGATCATATATTCATATATGGTTTACCGTTGCATTAGATCGTATCATGTATACATGTTGTCGTTCATCATGAATCCAGATGCACAGGATTTCATTTCCAGGAGTTGATTCTCATATCAGATTTCAGATAATGTCGTTCTGCTTATTTAGATGTACGTACTTGGATTGCCTGCCCTGTCATCATAAAATCTCTCTGTTTGTTTACTGGATTCATAATGAAAATTTTACGGTTGGAACTGAAAAGTAGAACCTTTGAAGACTCGAAGGATATGAATCTGTCATCATACTAATCTAACTAAGATAAAATTAGTTCTAACTACAAAAGGCTAATAACTATCTGAATCAAAATAATTAAGAACCAACTACTATCTCAACCTCTTTCTAATCAGCAATCAGACTAGAATCATGCGTTGTTGATGCTTTGCTCTTGCCTGTTAAATCATTGGTGCGTTGGCTTGTCGGACACATCACTGAAGTGAGTTCGGATTAGGGACATTGGTAATCCTTTTTTGTACCTTTTGGTGGTGCGATGGTAACTGCTCTCCTTTTAGGAATGGGATGGGAAATCTTCTCTCACTTTTGTCATTGCAGGCCTCCGCTTCTCCTCAGCGGCGGTGCGGCCCGCCGCGGCGTCCTCCTGATCATGAATACGCCTTGGGAGCTGGTGTCCCACCTCTCCGTCGCATCCCGACGATCCCGTCTCGCCGTCTACAAGACCATCTCGTCACTTGTGGCTGCATCAGCCACCATCGCCACCTTACCGACGCGCTCCTCCACCGTCGCCGCAGCCGGCACTTTCGCCTACTCGTCAGTACGCTCGTCCCTCCTACTAGTTGCCGCATCCGCCATCGCCACCCCGTCGGTAGGCTCCCCCCTCGTCACCGCATCCACCGCCACCGCCACATCGTTGGCACGCTCCTTCGTCGCTGCATCTCATCCTCCACCGTGGCCGTGGGCATGCCCTCCCCTCGTCGCCGCATCAACTGCCACCGCCACATCGTCTGTAGGCTCCTCCATGTTTGCCACATCCGGTTGCCTACGCTGGCCACGAAGGGCCATCCACCACCCGCCCCTCAATGGCTCGACGATCCGAACGATATCATCATCCTCACACGGCTCACCGAACTGGAGGATGCGCTTCTTCGAAAATTCGGTGGTCTCATATCGCCCAGAGCCAGAGGGGATAGTTCTGCCCCAACCTATCAAAAAGCTTATGTAAGTTGCAAATTTAAATCCATCTCCAGTTTATAACAACCCTGCCAACTCAATTCATTTCCACCTTACTTGTCTAATCATCTGTCCTAATCTAACTATTATCTATTCACCTTACTCATCTAATCATCTGTCCTCATCTAACTATTATCTATTTGTGTTAAATGTAGGTACTTGAACGATGCATGTTACGACAATGAAGATGACTGGGTCAACCCTCATACATTCATCATGGTCAAGAACAACTCCCCTCTAGTTGATGTCTCTTCCAATCCTCTAATCAGAAAAAAGAGCAGACACATGCTTTCAGCAAAGGGTAGACTCATGTGCAGCTCACTGATTCGGCTAGCGTTCGTAAATCACAACCACGGACTAGCCTTGGGAGAGGCAATTAGTGAAGGCAACATGTTGATTTCAAAGTCAACCGGAATGTGCGCTCTCAAATATGTTGTGCAGCACAAGCGTACAGAGAAGCGCGTTCACGAAGACTACGCTGCCATTGTGAGTGTTCTAAAGTGTCTATTCCAAACAGCATTGGGTAGTGAGACTTTTGATTCTGCCCCTGCACCCTGCAGATACCATGAATCTATTGAATATGATGGGAAATCCAAATGTACACGTTCTCCGGATCGTGTATCACCCTGCACTAATGTCATGCAATGGAAAAATATCCTTGATACAAAGAATTGATCTCCTGCTGAGGAAGAACCACTACTGTGCAAAAAATCAGTCCAATAAGTTTATTGGCAAGGACATAATTATGAGCCACCGCATGGAGTATGTACACCCAAGTGGCACCGGTGAATCTTGGGAAGATATCCCAGAAGGTAGCCCAGACTAGTACCTCATGATGGACAATTCAACGGCTATCATCGCTGGCATTCCATTATTATTATTCAAAATAACGGAGAGTTACAAGATAGCATCTTGTGCTAATACAGTAAGACATGTATTACCAAATATTAAGAACGAATAAAAAGAACATCAGAGCAGCAACAGCCTTCAGCGACGACATCCAAGCGATTGACCCGGACTCCCGCAGCTAGTCCTGCACACCTGAGTTCGGACCCTTCCTGGTCCTGATCAGACTTGCAACCTGAATAATAAAATTATCCGCGATAGATATAATGAGTACGCGGCTACCCAGCAAGCAATCCTTAATAAATGCATGCAATGGCAAAGATCAGGGAATTGGCTATTTTACACCAAGACCTATCCACTAATTAAGTTTTAGCAAAAGTGATGTTTTGTTGAATGCATGAATTGATCTGATCATCTCGAACATCAAAGGAAGGTGCATCATCACACCAGGCCAATCCCAGCCTACTCTAGTCAGGTTTCATTATTAAAAAGGATGGATCTACATGTGCAAACCTTTCCAGACACGTCCATAACCGCGGACACGGCTATCATGATAGTTTTAACTCTGCAGAGTGCGTACAAGTTTCCCCACAAGCCCCGTCTCATCCACTAGGAGAAACGGTACAAGACTTTTCCAGCCTACTACGCCCACCACTTCCCCAGCCCTCTCTTAAGGTTTCCCCGGCCCCGCCGGTGCCCGCCACAGTAGGGCGCCTTCTACGTCTAGGCACCACCCGTGGGTCGTTCCCCATTTAAGCCATTCGGTCTCAGGAACGCACCTACCCCTCAGAGGAGGTTGCAAGCCTCCTCCTAGGGCAGCAGTGACGAAACGTAACCGGCCAGCCTACGAGCCAGTAGTTAGTGGGTTTCATAGTGTACTAAGCCAGGGCCGAAGGCACAAGTGGCTGTACGGTAAGGTTCGGTCCAGCAATACACAAGCTTGAGTCCTTATTAGAGGAGACCGTCTCATCCCCACCACAATCCCGGAAACATCTCTGCCGGGTCTCCCCTAAACAATCTACACTAGTTTTAGTTGTTTAGGGTTTAACCAAAACATCATCACAAGGCATACGCCTCACAAGGCACATTTTGTAGTGAAATCCCCATTGCAGTCCTACACATCTAGTCAAAGGATAGGCTAAGGAACAGTGAAGGGTTTATCAAATGAAGTCTCGTCATGCTAGTAGATGACTAACATGAATAAGGCACACACTATTCTAATATGTATGCACAAGTGAAATACGAAAGATACATACGATTAAGCTCCCTCCGTCCCAAAACTGTTGCCCTAAATCATAACCAAGAGAGCACATATTTTTGGACGGACGGGGTTAGTAAAACATAGGACAGGAATATGCAAACAACTAGTGCTTGCCTGGTAGCGATCGGCCTCGCAAGGAATCGTCGACGTTATCGGGTCACCGTCCTCAATGGTGACATCTCGGCTAGAATCCGAGTCTTGACGATGCTCCGCAAGTCCGTTAGGGTTTACGACTTCGGCACCACCGACGGCGACGTCCTTATGCACCTTAGGGTCTTGATAATTTTCCGGGAACCAATCGACACTCACGACGCCCGCGAAAATGTCGGAACGGCCTACGCGCAAACCGGGGCAACAACAAATAAGCGGCAACACAGAACAATCGTAAAATCATGAAATAAATACGGTAGATAATGTAAAATATTACGAGACTAGGAAAATTGGTTTGGGGTGAATCGGACATACGGTTGGAGAGAAACAAAATGGCGAAGGAGCACTGTTCATGGTGAACTTCCCAGCCGTAGGATCAAACGGGGATAAAATCCCCAATCTGATGTCTCTTCTTCCTCAGCCAAGCAACACTGGAGAGAGAAAAGAGAGAGGGAGGGAGAGAGAGAAATCCACAAAGGGGAGAGAGATGACAGCGGCCATGGGGGAGAGGACCACGGCGGCGGCTCCGGCGAGGCGAGGCGGCTGCGGCTCGGCTCTGGCGAGGGGCGGCGCTGAGGGGCGGCTACGGCGGCGCGGCTCCTTGGTGGCAGGGCGGCGGCGCGGTGGTGGTGTGGCGGCGGCGTCTGGCGTCGACGCGGCGCTCCAGTGGCGCTGAGGGCGGCTACGGCGGCGCAAGGCAGAGGACGGCTCCGGCGCACGGCGGCGGTGCTGCTCGGGTGGGCGCGGCGTCTGCAGGGGCGGCATGGCACGGCGAGGGCATCGGCAACGGCTCGGCGAGGAGGCACAGCGGCGGCGTGGCTACACCGGTTAGAGCAAGCGGCGGCGTTGCTGCGAGGCGGCGCGACGGCGAGGCAGGAGACGGCTGCGCCCGGGGCGGCGGCGGCAGTGAGGCGCAGGGCAGGGGTGGTGGTGCTCCATTTGGTCAGGGGCGACGGCCGTGGGGTTTTTGCGGCGGCGGCTCGGTCACTGGAGACGGCGCATCGGCCTGACGGTGGCGTACGGGCTAGGGTTCTGGCTGGGTTTATATGAGGGCTGGGATGTGAACATGGAATTGGGCTTGGGCCCAAATTGGTTGGATGAGATCTGGGTCGAATCGGAGTAGAGTTTGTCATGGCTCGGTCTCGAGTTGACATCGGTCGAAGCAGAGTTAGAGGCTCACTAAGATGGAAAAGGGTTCGGAGAAAGAGCGAAAAGGGGGTTGCTGGCCAAATAGGAAAGGCGGCAGCCAGAGGGTGAAGAGATAGGGTTTCGAAGGGCGTCGATCGGTTAGGGTTTGGTCAAGAGATGATGGACAGCTCCACCAGACGAATTAGGATTTTGGTCAAGGAAAGGGATGGACGATCGGCTCAACCAGGGGATTTTTAGGGTTTCGGTCGAGCTAGGTTTCAATCGAGAGACAAAGTCAGGGTTCCGACCGAGGAACGAATAAAAGCGAGGAGAGATATTTTGTATCTGAAATCGTAAAGTTTGGAATTTTCCTAGATTGTAAATCATAAAGAAAATAATTAATAAAACAAATTCTTATATGTAAATAATTGTTTGAAAATTGAGGGATTTTCATATAGAAAAACAATAGAAATTATTTTAACATGGTTTTTATTTCTAAAGAAACTTGGGACATTCTAATAATTTTATTAGGATGTCACAGCTAGGGGCAGAAATGACCTTTCACCAAGTTTGTTAAGCTGTTTGTTAATTCCTAGAATGGCCTACAAGGGAGTATATCGTAAGTTTGCGTCACCAGGTGTGGTACCGCAGTTTTCTGTTTGAAGTTCACAGGGGATGGTTCCCACTTCCCGTTGCACAATATGTGTTCTTTGCGATATGGACGGCATGCTCGTTTATTATTGAGGTTTTATGACCTTGAAGATAGCTCAAATATTACGGTTATGTGATCAGAAGCGTGGCATATATAGCTGAACATTGGGCCGTTGTGTAGGTTATTAAACCTATGCTCGCCATTTATTTTTTTTCAACTGATTTTGCAGTTATCATTTCACTAGTCTTAGCAGCTGGTCATCTGTGCTTGATAATTTTTCACATCTGAGAAACAACTCGTACATCAGGCTAACAAGAGGGGTACTGCTACCAGACATACAAAGCAGAAATTCGCAAACCTACAGCCCAGTTGATTTAGTCATGGGAATTTTTGCCGCTCTAACAATACACTGATCATTCATCTTCTTCGAACATTGATTAATGCTGAGGCAATTCTCCAGCATTGTCGTCCATACAAAGATGCTGGTAAAGCACGTACGTTATTCCAATCAAGGTTGCAATTTAAAGACCAATGACAGATCCATGTAGAGAAGGAAGTTTGACATACTAAGAGAATTCACTACGGTCTCTGCATTACAGCCTTGGACTACGAAAAAACTGAGATCCATCAATCCAAGCATAACAGTTTTTGCTAAAAAAAAAAAAATAATCCAAGCATAACAACAGCTTGGGACCCAGCAATTCCGCAGTTCACCAGAGCAAAGCTAGCAGCAGCTTTAAAAGCTGCTGCAAATTCCCATGCTGCAATTTACAGCTTTTGCTGCAAACGTCTAATACAGTACCCTATTCTGCAATAAACTGACGTGGCACCGTGCCTCGACCCTACTAGTAATATGCAAAATATATGTGTGCTCGCAGAATAAACATTAAGCATCCAACTTCAAAAGGTAACATAAAGCCATGGTACAGCGCACAAGGAGTCCACAAACAAACGATGCTGCTTAAATAAAATTGCGGTGATCACTTGCCGCTAAGACATAATAATCACACAAGATACTGACGTTTCTGGCGGGGGCTTTATTAAGAACCAGAAATAGATAGCCTCAACAAGAATAAATTGCACGGTGTGTCATAGATGGTCCCACGTTTCCGCTTTGGTCTGAATTTCATGAAACCGGATATGTAAAGTATCTCCAATGCCAAACCCTTTCTGACCCAAGCACTATAGCGATACCCAATTTCACTGTATCAATAGGTCTGTGGATAATAAAAAAGCCCTATTGCTGCAGTATTATTAAAGCTAGAAAAGCTTTCATCATTAACATCTAGGACAGCTTATTAGCTAGGAATAAGGAAAGGCATGAATAAATATTGGCTAGAAATTGTGAAGCCCCAATTCTTGTTCTTGACTAGAAGGAACATCAAGGGCCTCTGTCTTCCCTCTCTATCTATCATCAACGCACAAATGCCCCGGCAGCGGCGACATTTGTGCAGATTCAGGGCGTGTTTGGTTCACCGCCGCCGGCTGCCGTGCCAACCCACGGCGCGCCCGCGCATGCGTTGGCGAGCGATTTGCTCGCCCGCGCCAATGCTCGTGTGCGCGTTTACTGTGCGTCGGCGTGCCATCGATTGGTGAGGGCGAGGCGCGCGCTGGCGGCGCACCAAACGGACGTCAAATCCCACGGCGCGCCCTCACCTGCGTTGGCGAGCGAGCGCGGCGAACCAAACACGCCCTCAATGGCGGCGGCGGGCTCGTGGGCCAATGGCACCGGTGGCGAAACCGCCGTGTCCGATAAAACAGCTTGATGTGCCAAATAGTAGGTTTCATGAAATTCAGACCAAAGCAAAAAACGTGGGACAGCTTAAATGACTTACTGTGCAATTTACCTCCTTGAGAATTTAGAGCACATCCACAATATCGAGCATGCAGCGCCTGGACCTGTGCTTGACCATCCGGAGGTGTTGGCCATCATCGCAACGCAGCACCTCCACTCCGGTGAACACGGTGAATTGATGAAGTGTATCGTGGGAAGGCCAATAGCAGCCACCGCCTGTGTCCTCGTCAACGATCTCAAAAGTGTTGGCAACGCAAAACCTGCTGGAGCCGAGAGTGACAAGGTGGCGAGTGAGAAGTTGCCAGTGCTCCGGCTGCTCCACACCTGGGAATAGGTGTTGTGCCGTTGGCTGCTCCTGCTCGCCGTCGGCAATGGCGGCGAGGTCCGCTGCACACAGCTGGTGGGAGAAGCTGTCATAGAAGCCGAACCAGAGATTGAGCTCAGGGACGTATTCCGCCTTGCCGTCGAAGGGGAGCGCCCAATCGCCGACGCGGCGCCATGTCTGGGCCACCGTGTCGAATGCGTCAGTGCAGGCGCAATCTTGGGAGACATAGATGGTGGAGCCGCCGACCACCGTGTAGGAGGTGATGGCGAGGTCGCGGGCATTGTCGACGGAGGGCGGCGGCGGCGGCAGTGGCGGCGGCGGAAGGCAGTGCCACTGCCATAAGTTCTCGCGGCAGTGGTGGCAGACGAGGGCCTCGAAGGCGGGCGGCATCGCAAGCGGGCTGTTGGGCCAGCAGTCCATGAGGTAGACGTTGTCGGTTCCCATGGCGGAGAGGTTGGAGTTGGGGATGGGGACGGAGATGGACACCCTCTTTGGCTTGTTTAGGTTGGGCATCGGCCGGACGGAGTGCGAGGCTGGGTTGCAGAGGAGGACGTGCTGTTCACTGGAGCACAAGATCTCGCCGGAGCGCAGGAGGGCGAAGCAAACCGGAGAGAGTGCCGGCCCCAAGTAGAAGCCCGCCGCAGGCAGAGACCCCACACTCGGCGTCCCGCCAAACACGCTTCTTGGCCGCCGCTTCTTGGCCGCCGCCGCCGCCGCCGCCTCCGCCGCTTGCGTCGTCGGGTAGAAGAGGTGCTGCCAGGTATCCATGAGCCGAACGGAATACTGGCCGCTGTAGCGCCTCTCGATCAGATTCACAAAACGCCGACTTGTAGCGGCCCCTGCTCCGTTCATGGCTGAAGCCTGAAGCCTGAAGCTGGGGGAGAAGAAAGGAGAATCCATGAGAAAACCATATCAGATTCAGAGCCAAATCAACAAATTGGTTAAGCGAGGCAGGTCACCTTCTTCTTCTTCTTCTTCTGCCGATCTTGTCACAGCCTCAGCTGCTCTTCACCGTGAGTGAGGTGGTTCTGCTCTTCACAGGGCCAAGCGGCGGCGGAGGGCAGGTTATGGCGGCGGCGCCACTGCGAGTCTGCAAGGGAGAGGAAGAGGAGGTGGAGGGGTCACGAGATTTCCTGTACGGATCAGCCCGCACGCCGTCGGCTCAGCCCATATATAGCAGCTCCCACCGCTCGGCCCAGCCCACATATAGCAGCTCCCAGCCTCCCACCTCTCGGCTCAGCCCACATATAGCAGCTCCCACCGCTCCGGCCAGCCCACATATAGCAGCTCCCAGCCTCCCACCGCTCGGCCCACATCCCGCTGTCCTCCTACGACTTCGGGGTGCAGTGAAGTCAGCTGCGGGCAAATGATATCCACCGTCTGTTGTCCATCCGATGGCTCCTGCTGCTGCTTTGCTTTTCTGTCACACAATGTGTAGCAGGCTGGGCCGGCCCAAGCATCTGTGGCTGCTCCTGCGGAAGCCCACGAAAAGCACAAGCCAGGGATAGGCTGCTGACCATGCACTCATACTAGGATCAATTCTGTTGTAAAACGGTTGTCGCACACACGCAAACACAATTACAATAACAGGAGACACGGATCTAGAGAGAAGAAAACCAGGCACAATGATCTTTATTGATAGTTCACTCTGGTTTACAAAGGGTTCCTTCTATTATATAGCCTAACCTATATTTGGTTTTGCCCATAATAACCCTATGGTTAACCCTAATAGGGATGGGCTTCCGGCCCGTAAACCACCTAGGGTTACAACACTCCCCCTTGGGCGAAACCGCGATATGCCAATGCCTCATCAAAAACTCCATCCAAAAACCCAGTGGGAAAAAGGATCGGAGAAAAGAGTACACCGCACACGCATGCAACACTGCGATATTGCCTCATTAAAAACCTTATTATGAGAAACTTCAGAAAAACTCATATAAGGGAAAAGAGTGCAATACTAGATCTCCTGAATCATTACAGACCCTTGTTCAGGGATTCTCCCCCTGAACTTTGCGACTCATGAAATTGCCTTATTCCTATCCCATGTACACATTTACGGAATGTTGAGGTAGGCAATGCCCTTGTGAATAAATCTGCCAGATTATCACACGACTTCACTTGAACTATCTCAACATCACCACTCTGCTGGAGCTCGTGAGGATAGAACAATTTTGGATCAATATGCTTCGTGATATTAATCTTAATATAGCCCGTTTTCATTTGTATCACGCAGGCAGCATTATCTTCATAAATAACTGTGGGGGTATCAATGGTATCAATACCATATGATTTCTAAATCTGGTTCACCATTCTCCTCAGCCATACACACTCACGTGCGGCTTCATATAATGCAATTATCTCAGAGTGGTTAGTAGACGTAGCCACAAGTGTTTGCTTACATGATTTCCATGAAATCGCAATACCATCGTACAAATCAACAAATCCAGTCCGAGACTTAGCCGTATATGGGTCAAACATGTATCCCGCATCTATGTATTCCACCATGGTCTTGGGCTCGTTCCTCCCATAAAACAACCCAAGATCCTGCGTACCTTGCAAATACCTAAAGATAGTTTTGATGCCAGCCCAATGTCTTCTGGCTGGAGCCACGCTATATCTAGCCAATAAATATACCGTAAAAGCGATATCAGGCCAAGTACAATTGGCTAGATACATTAGTGCACCAATAGCACTAATGTAGGGAACTTCTGGTCTCAATAATTCCTCATTTTCTGCCTTAGGTCTAAAAGGGTCTTTGTCCGCTTCAAGGGACCTGACCACCATGGGGGTTTTCCGAGGATGTGTTTTACTTATATTAAATTTCTCTAATACCTTCTCGGTATAGGCAGTCTGATGCACAAAAATTCCTCCTGACAAATGCATGAGCTGCAGGCCTAAACAAAATTTGGTTTTACCCAAATCTTTCATTTCAAACTCCATCACTAGGTGAGCACTAGCTTCACCAATATCCTTTGCTGTCTCGATGATATTCAGATCATCAACATAGACAGAAATAATACAAAATCCATTCAGGGATTTCTTTATAAATACGTAGGGACAATCATCATTATTCGTGTATCCCTTCTTCGGGAGGAACTCACTCAGTCGGTTGTACCACATCCTACCCGACTGTTTCAGCCCATATATCGATTTTCTCAACTTGACGCTATGCATATTTCTATCTCAACTTGACGCTTGTCGTGACCCCAGTACTTGTAATGGGAATCCAACATCACTAGTCGATACTAATCCCAGTTTAGTATCTCGTGATGGACAACACGGTGGAATCATCACAGTATATTTAATTAAAGTGAAATAAGAGTAAACCATAGTATTTTATTACAAAAGCAAACTGGCATACCAGTTGATAGTCCAATACAGGATTAAACATTAAACAGAAACATCAGAGTAATACAATTAAATAACTATGATAAATTTTAAGGTGCCGACCCGAACACCTTAGCTAGTCTTGCGCTCCCTCGGCAGGGCCTTCCTGATCCTGGCCGAAATCTGAATACAAAATATGTCCGCGAGCAATCTAATGAGTACGCGGCTACCCAGCAAGCAGTCCTTAAACATGAATGCAGGGCCAAAGGTGGGGTTAAGGTTATTTTACCCAAAACCTATTTCTAGTCATATTTTAGTTGATCAAGTCAAGTTTTATTATAGTGAATGCATGATCATATATAAATCCAGTCTCCAGTTCAACAAAAGGTGTATCTCACACCAGGCCAATCCCAGCCTAATCTAGTCAGGTTTAGTTATTGAAAAGGGTGAATCTACATGTGCAAACCTCTCGCCCCGTCCATGACCGTGGACACGGCTATCATGATAGTTTCAACTCTGCAGAGTGTGTACAAATTTCCCCACAAGCCCCGTCTCATCCACTAGGAGAAACGGTACAAGACTTTTCCAGCCTACTACGCCCACCACTTCACCAGCCCTCTCTTTAGGTTTCCCCGGCCCGTCCGGTACACGCCGCAGAGGGGGCCCTTCAACTTATCGGTACCGGCCCGGGGCGTTCCCCATTTAAGCCA
>SPJY01027641.1:720444-738298 GCA_005191435.1 Raddia distichophylla | reverse complement strand
CACTCGCGCCGCCGTCCTCTCTTCCTCTCCCTCTCCGCCACACGCTCCCTTCCCCCTCCCCCCCCCTCCGCCTCGCGCCTCCCCCCACTCATCCGCCACGCCTCCGCACTCCGATGTAGACCCCTGCGCCGGAAACCCTAGCCCTAGATCGCTCCTATCGCCACCACCGTCGACCATATCTTCGTTGCCGCCCTTATCCCATCACCACCACCGACGCAGCAAGCCTCCGATCCTGACGCCACCGCCCTCGATCCCATCGACGCTCCAAATGCTGGGCCTGGCCGTCGGCGGTGGCGGCCTCTGCGGTGTGGCCCCCGACGTCGAGGTCGAGCAGTACCACGGCAGCCCCGAGCGCAACCGCCTGGTCTCCACGGGACCGCCTCCTCTCCTCCTTGCAACTGAAAACCCTAACTCCATTACCCACCACGCCGCCGCCGCCCTTGGTGGCCCTCCACACCGTCCCCTGCTCCGCCGGCCGGACGAAGCGGAGGAACCAGAGGCGGTCCTGCCTCCCTCAGTCCCTCTCTGTGCAACCGTATGAGCCACCCCCTTTCCCTTCCGGCACCCGAGCCGCTTCACCTGTAGCTTCACGGCCGCGATGACGTGATGTACCACCTTTTGCACTACAATGTGAGCTCCCTCTTCCCTAGCCCCACCCACCCCTCCCCCCTCTTCATTCAGCCATTCGATTTTTGCTGTCTTATGCTTCCCCATCTCTCATGTGATTTTGTGTAAACATTTTTATTAGTCCTATGAAGGGAGAAAACTTCTTATATAAATCATTGAATACTATGGGACTCTCTAATGTTCATCTTCTGCAATGGATATTTGACGACAAATCTATAACTGTGGACAGAGATATAAAGTGATAGCATATAGTATTATAGTTACTTTCAGAGGTTAATTGTGTTATTATTCTTTGGACCGAGGTCTATTGCTATTTACTATTTTGTGCCATGCTCTGCCACTAAACATAAACTTATATTTAAAGCTGACATGTACTTGGACAATCTGTTTACATTTGAAAATGAGAACATGAATTGGGAGAATGTAAACATGTTTTTTCATCCATACTCATGCTTGAATTTGAATAGAAGCAATGGCCTGTTTTAAATTTGAAGCTGCTACATGTGCCTTTTTTTTTCTATGGCAGTGCCAAAGAAAGGGGTAGTATAAGGAAAAAAAAGACATCAATCAGTTAATGGTGAAAATTGGTTTGGCTTTTACAATTGATTTTTGGATGTGGAGACGAATAGTTTGCTCTGCACTGGTAATTGTATTAGCATATGCCACGTAATAGTGCTTGTCACCATATATAGCATGTGCTATCTTTTCACCACAGAATATGTTTTATTTTTTGAAAAGATCATTTTTTTATTTGTTTATAGTTTTGAATTGGATCTAGGAGATGAAAAATAAAAAACTGCACACTAACCATGTCTGCAGTTGGTTTCATATAAACCTGAGCTTTATCATTTGGATTGTTAAAATATACAAGAAAATAACAAAAGGGTTTTGATACATGAACTTTTCTATATTGCATTGCCAGGATATTAGTGCCCCTTAGATGCAAATAAAGGACAACATTCAGTTTGAACTTTTAACTGTGGTCAGTAATTTTTATGGGTAACATTGGCACATGATCCATGGCCTACCATGAGGGTTTTCTATGTCATAGAAGAATCAGAAGTGACTAATTATTGTTGAGAAAACCTGCACGAGGTTTTCTTTGCTCAGCTTGATGTACACGAGAATAGTGTTGCCAATACGTGTTGATTGAACCTGTCGGTCGAAGAAGCCTATAGAACCTACAATTTGGCATGCAATTCACACCCTATAAAAGGACATTTATTAGCCTAACGTGTGTTGTTCAATATTCTTTGTTGTTATTTATGCTTCACATTTAAATATGTCGAGATAAAACATGTTTCGTGGATTCAAGTCAAAAAAGAAGCGAGGGAATTGCACCAGCTAATTAGCTATGCAGTTAGAGCTCGTTGGTTCATGCTTGAAGCAATATTTTCTCATTGCATGTTTTATGGCGAATATACTAATGTTGTATTATTCCCCTCTCTAGGTATTTCCCAGTACTTTCAGAGATGCCTAATATTTCCTATGGAGGAGCTAAATGTGGAATAATATATGATCATGTAGAGTTGAGCATTTGGAGGTTGAAACACCCCAATTTTATCAGAAGAAGAAATTTATGGCTCAATTGTAAACACGGGCATATCCCCTTCAATGCTACATCCTTCTCACGCTCTTAGTTCAATGGTTGTAGGACTAGCGTGGTGTTGTCGCTACCTTGTCCCGGGAACGTGCATCATTCCAAGGTCTGCAGTTTCTTCCCATGAGTTCTTGTTGGATTGTTGCCAAAAAAACTGTGAATTTTTCAATTTGCCTATTTAATCAATCTCAAGCCGCTCTGGTTTTGATGATTTTGCTGTTTTTTCCGTTGGCAAATCTTACAACAACAGGACATCAAGGAGCATAGAGCTAGCTAGAGAGTTCGAGAAGCGCCAATGAGAACATTGAAGCAGATGCAGAGTAAGGTCGGAGAGTTTCTATGATCAGCAATATCCTTTAGGTCTTTGTATTTGTTCCTGTTTAAATCCTCACTTGATGGGCTGAACTGCTTTTGAATCTTTGTTTCAGAAAAATGGCTGGAGCTATAGGCAATCGACTAACCGATCGGGGCAGCCATGGTTAGTTTGTTAGTGTAAGGTAGGATTCTCACACTTAGATTATTGAAAGAATGTTGAGTACTTGAAATGCCATATCCTTGCAGCAATGTGTGAATTTTTTGGCAATGCACAAATGCCATATTCAGTTGAAAAAATACGCTTGTGTTCAGATTGTGTTGCCATGTCGTTGAATTTACTTTTCTCTAAATTTTCATATTGTGTTCAGATTATGTTGCCTGAAGTATATAAATCAATCAGCTTGTAAATAGAACTTATGTGTTCAGATAATGTGTTCAGATTGTGTTCAGCTCATAATATGTTCTTGCACATGCTCCATGATTTCTTTTCTGAACATGCCCCATGATTTATTTTCTGAAGAATGACAACCTCAATTTATAAGCCTTAACATCTATTAATTTTGGCATTGACGTGTTAATGACACTACTGCTGCCATGCTTTTTAAGCCTTCACATCTATAAATGACATGGTCACCTAAAGCTTTGCATTCATTCTCACAATGGTGAATTAGAACCACCTGATTGATTTTAATCTTGATTGATTTGTTCTAGATGTAATTCTTGGGTGCTGTTCAAAAATTACCTTATCGAGCTATGGAGTTCAGTGTTCAGATTTCACAACACAAGGAGCATTTTGCCCAGCATTTTTAAAATCTTTTGACCAAAGGAGCACTGAATCATTGAAATGTACAGATTTGCAACTCCAGATTTCTTTATGAGAGATTTCAGGACAGTAATATACATGTCATTCTTTTACATATCATTTCAGAATATTTTCTGTATGGTTGCAACTGATTTTTGTTCTGCATGATCTGTTTCAGCAAATGTGCATTCGTATTTTTTTCTTATCACTCAAAGACACATCATCCAGACCATTATCTTCTTATTTGAGATCAATGGCACACATGTATATACTGCTACTCCTATGCTGTAAAACTGAGACAATACTCTTTAACAGGATGCAGTGCACTACTTCAGCCCATTTACAGACATTAAAGCTTAAAAGAGCATAGCAACAGGTGTCATTAACAAATTAGAGAAGCTTAGTGTTTTCTCTTGTTCCAAAACTGAGCCAGATCCTGGAATAAGCAGTACTTTGAGCTTCTACCTAGAATTTTTGCAATCTGATTACGAGCTCAGATTGTAATTTAATATTTCAAAAAAAAAAAGAACTGCAAATTTATCATCTCTGAAAATTCATCATCATACTTTGAGAAGCATATGTATGATCTGCAAATTCGTCATGCGAATTACATCAGCTGAATCATTAGTCAGTCGGTCACTTAGCAATCACTGATTCAAATCACCCATGTTGACATATTCATCCGTTCCCGAATCCAGTAGTTCCTTGGCTTTTTATTTCTCGATTGCCTTGCAATATGTACCACTCATATAAGACCCATGCATTATAACTGTTCATTTATTTTAGATTTGACCAAGATAGCAACTTGAACATTTGAACTAATAGATGTCTTCGAGCATTGCCTGCAATAGGCAGAACCGAGCACGCGAACAAATGTAGGCAATAGTGACCCGGTCGGTGAGTCAATGGCTTGGTGAGGATGGCAAAATTACATTGCCACGCTAGATGCAGGAACAAGGCGAGCAATAAGTGTTTTTTAACATTTTTTTGGTAAAACATAATTTTCATTGCTTATGCACTTTTTCATATTATTTGCTTATATTTTCATTGCCACACTCTCGACCTAGAATGATCTCACATATAATGTTTTTCCTCCAAATCACTCTTCATGCTTATATATTTTTCTACGAATTATGTTTTTCTTTCATCCCTTTATGGTTCGTGGCAGAGCACAGGCATTGTACTAGTCAAAAATACAATCAGCGAACCTCGCCTTATGCAGGTCTCCTGTCATAGGCTCGAGGTATTTTATAATGGACGGAGTATCAAATCCAACATAGACCCCAGCTTCCGATGGGGACTCATGGAGGTCCGCTGTGGTGGTGAGATTGGCACGTACACCGTACAGCCAAATTTACGCAGATGGGAAATACAAGGTTATCTCCCATGCACAAGGTTATCTCCCATGCACTAACTCAATAGAGGAGGTTTTATGGTATGCAGTCGGTCTGAGTTTAATTAATTCTGCGGCATGCAAAACCGCATGACCCCAACAACTGGTGGGTAGCTTATAATTCTGCAATAAAGGTCTCGCAATTAATTTAATCCTCTTTATTAGTGATTCTGCCAGGCCATTTTGGGTGTGCACATGCGGTACAGAATGCTCTACTGTTATGTCCATGGCCATACAATAATCATTAAATGCGCATGAACTTTATTCCGCGGCGTTGTCCAACACTCCAACCTAATGGACTTAATTCTTTCTTCGGGAAAGTCGGCCTGTAATTTAATTATTTGGGCAATAGGCTTTGCAAAAGCATGGTTCCTTGTAGATAACAGGCATACATGGGACCATCTAGTAGATGCATCTAAAAGTACCATAAAATATCTAAACAGGCCAGAAACGGGAAGAATCGGTCCACAGATATCACCTTGAATTCTCTCCAAGAAATTCGGTGACTCATCTTGGACCTTAAAACGAGAGGGTCTAATGATTAATTTCCCTTTGGCACATGCGGGGCACATAGAAACTTCGGGTTTCAAAAAATTAGATACCTTCAGGGTATGACCAACAAAATTATGAACTATTCTTTTCATCATACTCGGGCCAGGATGCCTTAGACGATCATGCCAGATCCTATAGTGGCCTAGGGTTGCTAATTTAGATTTCATAGCAATATGAGGAGAGGGCTTTGTATAAATATAATATAGGCCAGACGAAAGAGAAGGAAGTCTCTCCACTACACGCTTATTACATCCATTTTTTTTCCAGAATTTTTCAAAAGGGTCTTCTAGGGTTTTGGCTTAAACCTTGGTTTATAAAGTAATTAAAACAGGGTTTCGTATATAACAATTCCCTTTTAATTTACTTTTGGGTTTTTCGAAAATACAAGTGACATACGACAAAATAGAGGATGTCACAAATTTTTACAATCTGATTACGACCTCATATTGTAATCTAATATTTCAAAAAAAAAAGAACTGCAAATTTATCATCTCTAAAAATTCATCATCATACTGTGAGAAGCATATGTATGATCCGCAAATTCATCATGCGAATTACATCAGCTGAATCATCAGTCAGTCGGTCACTTAGCAATCACTGATTCTAGGCCTGCTAATGGTTTAGGATCCAGTCTAGATCCAACCCACGAGCCATGCAATCAACGTGCGTCCACCAAACCACCCCAAACCATTATTCGCTTATCAGGAACCAAACCAAACCGATCCATTTAACATTTTAATCCATGCCAAACCAAACCAGTGCTCTGCTATGGGTTCAACCCTTTTGCTGGAACCATTTCAACCCATTTTCAATCCATCCACGGGGAACACGTCGGCGATGGCGTCCATGACGAACTTGGTTGGATCCACGCAGCACTTGAGCGCGGGCGGCATCTCTGCCCGCAGCGCGTCCGCCTCCTTGCGCCGCGCGACGACGAACCCGAAGAACACCGCGGAGTCCATCCTGGCGCAGAGTGCCCTCAGGCTCTCGGCGACGCCGTCGGCGTCCCCGCCGCAGCCGGGCGCCCCGCCGGCGGGCAGCGACCCGAGGTGGTCGAGCGCGCGCGAGACGGAGTCGTCTATGGAGAGCTCGCGGCGGCGGAGCGAGTCCATCGCGCGGTGGGTGCGCGCACGCCTCCACCGCACGGCGCTTGTGGCGGAGCGAGTCGGAGCGTGCGGCTAGCCCGCGCTCCAGCGAGGAGAAGTGCTCCGCGAGCTGCTGGTACAGCCGCGTGCAGCTCGCCAGCATGAAGCCACTGCTTGAAACCGGTTTGATGCCACTGCTTGAAACCATGGGTTGAAACCGTTTTAACCCAAAAATTTTGGATCCATATAAAACAGCCCCCACACCATTTGCATGACGAAACCAATCCAATCCAAACCGTAACGAACATCAGCCGATCTGCAAATTCATCATGTGAATTACATCAGCTGAATCATTAGTCAGTCGGTCACTTAGCAATCACTGATTCAAATCACCCATGTTGACATATTCATCCGTTCCCGAATCCAGTAGTTCCTTGGCTTTTTATTTCTCGATTGCCTTGCAATATGTACCTCTCATATAAGACCCATGCATTATAACTTGTTCATTTATTTTAGATTTGACCAAGATAGCAACTTGAACATTTGAACTAATAGATGTCTTCGAGCACTGCAATAGGCAGCACCGAGCACGCGAACAAATGTAGGCAATGACCCGGTCGTTGAGCCAATGGCTTGGTGAGGATGGCAAAATTACATTGCCACGCTAGATGCAAGAACAAGGTGAGCAATAAGTGTTTTTTAACATTTTTTTGGTAAAACATAATTTTCATTGCTTATGCACTTTTTCATATTATTTGCTTATATTTTCATTGCCACACTCTCGACCTGGAATGATCTCACATATAATGTTTTTCCTCCAAATCACTCTTTATGCTTATATATTTTTCTACGAATTATGTTTTTCTTTCATCCCTTTATGGTCTGTGGCAGAGCACGGGCATTGTACTAGTACCATTCATACTCCTAGAGTCAAAAAACAATAATAGGGTGAAACCATTTTTTCTTTTTGAGGTAATAACTAAATTTCTCAAAGTATCTTTTAATCGAAGAAACCATGCTCCTTTTATTTCTAAATATTTCACAAACACTTTGCAAGCAAATATAAAGGCTAGAATATGTGTCAATGGGACTTGCCTTCAAACATCGAGTCGGACAGCACTCCGAGTTCCCGATCCAGTCCAGAAACTCCGCGTCTAAAAGCAAGAAATAAGTTTCTTTCATAAATTTGTGAAAAATATTTTATTTGAAAATTTGGGATTTTTATGAGTTTATATAATTTAATTTGGTATTTTCTGAGTTAAAATGGATTGGTTATGATTTTTAGAGTATTGTGTAAAACTAGATATTTTTTATTGAATGAAAAATCGCCTCGGCACTGTAGCAGGCCGAATTCGGCCCACCACCGCGCGAGTCGGCCCGTCGCCCAGCCGAGCGCCGGGGCGTGCGGCTGCTACCGCTGTGCGGCTGACATGCGGACCCTGCATGTCAGCGGCCCAGGGCAGGCACCACAGCGATGGGCAGCGCCTCCGGTCCAAGAGCAGGCCGAAGCGATGGGCGACTCCATGGTTTGAAGTGAGGTAATAGAGCTCAGTCTAAAATGAAGAAAATGGCTAGCAACACAAGGAGTTTCAGGGGTTTCCAAGTTGGAGAGCAAGTTCTACTCTGCTGAATCTTGAACATTATACTCAGCATTCAGCAACAACCTGTAGTGCATAGACCTTCAGCAATGCTGGCCTTTAAGTACTATGGGCCGTACAAGATTGCTAAGCAAATTGGGCCAGTAGCTTATGAGCTAGTCACCTCAGGGAAGCCTCATCCACCCAGTGTTCCATGTTTCTCGATTAAAAACATTTGATTGTACTCCAGTTTCTGCTACTTTACCTTCAACAGTTGAGTTGGACATTGCATAAGTGGGAACCAGTTGCTGTGCTGGACAGAAGGATGGTCAAGGAGGGGAGTGCTATTCTTGTTCAGGTGCTAATCCGATTGTCCGGTTTGCCTGTTACAACAGTATCTTGGGAAGATTTGGAGGTAGTGAAATCTCGTTTTCCAGATGCTTATGCTTGGGCAAGCAGAATTTTCAGGGGAGGAGGTGGTGTAATGATGTAAGCCTCCTCCTCCTACTGTTCTGGGTTGCTATGGGTGTTGGATCGTAGGGCCGTGTGAGTGCTGTGCTAGCTGTGTGTTGTGGCTATATAAGCCTTGTACTGTGTCCCGGCAAGATCATGAAATGGAATAGTATCTGGTCTTTGATTCTAGCTGCACTCCTGCCTGTTGCTCTTTCCTTCTTCCTCCTCAAGTCTACTTCTCTAATCTCGGTCCCCTTCTGCTACCATGGCAATCTGAGTCACCCCGAGGTTGTAACGGAGGACGACCGGAGATGGCGAAGGAGCGGCCGGGGGGCCGGAGCTTGGGGAGGAGGATGGGACACTCGACAGCAAGGAGGGTGGAACTTGGAGAAGGAGGGCCAGAGAAGAGGCGAGAGGAAAGAGAGGTGGCTTCGTGGCCGGAGAGGAAGTGGATGGCGACGGCGCCCAGGGGCGGAGCCAGGATTTCATCATAGAGGAGACCGACACAAAATAAACTAATTTTCAGTATGATCCTATCATTATATTGAAAGCGAGCTATATGCAGAAAAATGTTTCATAAAAATATTGTTATGTTATGTAATAAATTAAGTCAAATATGCCATAACAGTATATAAAGCAATGATAATAGTATCGTACCTAGCAGAGGTTGTCATGTGTGGGGACACTTAACCGTGATCAAATGACACATTTTTTCTCGCATATTCACATGACATTGAGTCGTGTGTGGTGTGGCAAAAACTAAATAAATAGATTATATCTTATATATGTGTATATGTATAGCAAGTGTTATTCAGTTCTTTATAATAAAGGAAGATTACACAACAATAATACAATTATGTTCATATTGAACACGGTGATAACTAGTTAATAAAAATATTTGAAGTGTTTGAAAAGCAATATGAGCTACAATTAGTCAAGCCCCAAATGTATATTAGTGAACGTCAAGAAGCGGTCTGCGAATTTTTGGTAAACTTATCAAAGTATTGTGCACTAACACTATTATTGAATATATAGTACGTAACTTAATATATTTGCTATAACATGTAGTGCGCTTGGAAATATATTAATTCATAAATTAAAATCATTTTCTTTGAAAAAACTATTCTAGTCTTATAAAATAAATTAGTTGGAAGAGTATGTTTAATCAATACTAATAGCATACTTTTTAAAACTAAAATTAGTCATATAAATTAATTATATGGGCTTAAGTTTGATACAACATCCTATATAAAGTACTACTTAGTGTTGCACATAAATCATAGGGGGGCCAGGCCCCTGCCAGCCCCCCTTATCTCCGCCACTGACGGCGCCAACCCTCGTCAGCTCCTCAACGGCGCAGAAGGACAGTGTAAGGTCCAGGGCTCCGCTGCGAACTTGTAGGGACCAAATAATAATAATAATAAAATGTATAATGAAAAGATTTGTTTATACCACTAGAAAGTTGTGAGGGATCAAATGCCACCCCATAATTTAACTTGTTGAATTTGCCATTAAATTTCAATGTTTTATTTCGTTTTTAACACTGCTATTAGCTTTGGCCCTTTGACCATTAGTTGGACCATTATCCGACCCTTTTGCCCCAAGTTTGACAAGTAAGAAATAGAAATTTAAAACTGTAGATAACATAGAAAAATGTGATAAAAAATGTAAAACTTCTTTTAAATAAGAGAAATCCAAGTATGAAATAAATAAAAAGGTTTTGTGTAATTGATTTATTTAACATAAAATAAATTTCATAAAATAAATTTCGTAATAGCGTTTTTAAAATAAATAAGTTATTCAAAATATTGCTTTGATTTCATACTTGGTTTTTCTTTTTTGAAATTCTAAGAATCTTTCCTCGTATTTTTCGAGCTATCTACAATTTTTTTTCATACTAGTCAAACTAGGGGCAAAGGGTCATTTAACCGTCAAAGGGCCAAAACTAACAACAACGGCAAAAACGAACTGAAACATTGAAAAGTGATGACAAATTCCAGAAGTTCAATTAGAGTGGCAAATGTGATATTGCACAACTTTTTAGTCGCATGAACAAAATTGTTTTTTATAAAGTCTAAGTGTGTTTTCGCAAAAATAACAGCGTGGCTCGTCGGTTGATTGGTACAGGCCGTTGTCTTACCGGGTTAGATGGCGCGGCCAAAAGGGTTATATTTGAAAAAAAAAATTCCGAGGGGTTAAAAATAAAATTATTTTTTTAAAAGGATTATAATATAAAATTTTGTGCTACCCTCGCCAGCCACCATTCGCGCCAGAGGCGCTCTTGCCGCCTCTCCTCCCTCTCGCTGCCATGTGACCCCACCCACCTTAATCCGAACTCCATATGTTTGCTCGCACCCGGTGCGAGGTAACAGCAGCGCGCGGCAAAAAAGAGGCGGGACGCGGGAGATTTATTAGGGTTAATCGCCTGAAGATGACAGCGGCAATCGGCGATTGAGATGCGACCGTTGCAATCCTGCCCTTGCTCTCGGCGTCTTCTCGTTGCTCTCGTCGTGGCTCCAAACGCGCGGCGGTGGCGGCTCCAAGCAGGAGTGCCCTTTGGAGCAGCACGGGCGGCGGCGGCGCAGCGATGCTCGGGGAATTGGCAGCGGCGTCGACGGACCGCGCTCGGGGAAACAGCGGCGGCGGCACCGCCCGGCGAAACGGCGACGACGGTGGCGCTCATCGAAGCTTCGGCACCCGTCACTCTCGGACGCGAGCAAATTTTCTTCCACATAGGTATGCGCGCCTTTGCTGCTGGCTGATGCCACCTGTAGCTCCACCCACCTGAGCTGCACAGCACAGCCCACAAACTGCATGCACCCCTCCCCCTAAGTAGAGCTCGGATTAAGTCAGTCTGAAATTTAAATTTAAAGTAGCACTACTACATTGAATCCCCCAGGCTACATGGATTATTGCTTATGGATTGGGGGGCTCTTCCAGCATGCACGCCCGGATCGATCAATGTGGGCTGCTCCTGCATGCTCAGAGGTGGTTGAAGACGATGCCGCCGTGCGCGGCGAAGAAGGGCGCGAAGACGAGCGCCTCCACGGCCATGAGCTTGATGAGGATGTTGAGGGACGGGCCGGAGGTGTCCTTGAGCGGGTCGCCGATGGTGTCGCCGATGACCGCCGCCTTGTGCGCGTCCGAGCCCTTGGGCCCCAGCGCCCGCGCCTCCTCCGACGCCCCCGCCTCGATGTACTTCTTGGCGTTGTCCCAGGCGCCGCCGCTGTTGGAGGCGGAGACGGCGACCTGCACGCCGGAGACGAGCGCGCCGGCGAGCAGCCCGGCCAGGGCCTGGGTGCCGAAGAGCGCGCCGGCGAGGAGCGGGCTCAGCATGACGAGCGCGCCGGGCGCCACCATCTCGCGGAGGGAGGCGTCGGTGGAGATCTTGACGCAGGTGGCGTAGTCCGGCGCGGCGGCGCCGTCCGCGAGGCCCGGGATCTCGGCGAACTGGCGGCGCACCTCCTCCACCATCCGCAGCGCGGCGCTCCCCACGCTCCGCATCGTCATCGCCGAGAACCAGTAGGGCAGCATGGCCCCCACGAGGAGCCCCACGAACACCCGCGGGCTCAGCACGTCCACCGCCGCCACCCCCGCCCTGCTCACGTACGCCCCGAACAGCGCCAGCGACACCAGCGCCGCCGACCCGATCGCAAACCCCTGCCATGGATTCCAATACTCCCACGCTAAACATTCATTCAATACGTCGTCGAGAGATAATGCGGAAAACTTTGCAGAGGAGAGAAATTAAACACTTTTTTCATTCAACTCTTTATGATTGGCAGCAAGCGTTGGCGACGGATGGTACTACCTTTCCGATGGCGGCGGTGGTGTTGCCGGCGGCGTCGAGGGCGTCGGTGATGCCGCGGACGTGGGGCGGCATGCCAGCCATCTCGGCGATGCCGCCGGCGTTGTCGCTGATGGGGCCGTAGGCGTCGATGGTGAGGCCGGTGGCGATGGTGCTCAGCATGCCTAATGCCGCCAGCGCGATGCCGTACATGGCGGCCAGCCGGAAGCTGGCGTAGATCGCCGCCGCGATGGCGAAGATGGGCACGATCACCGACTTGTACCCCACCGCCAGCCCGAAGATCACGTTCGTCGCTGCCCCCGTCCGGCACGACCTCGCCACAGCCTGCACCGGCCTAAGTCCATCCATTCATACGAATTTCAGCCAAATTTGCACCAATATTAGTCATATCATTCCAAATTTGTTATCTTTAGATAACGAAAATGATTGAAAAAACTCCCAAAAGTTCATCTTAGATAAAAATTGTTATCTTTGGATAACAAATTTGCACCGACATGTTCAAATTTCATCCACCAGATATCAATTCATAATTAAGCACTAAATCCATAGAATTTTTGACCAAATGTGAGCCAAGATTCGCTCAAATTTGACATCTTTAGATAGCAAAACTGATTGAAAAAAATTATACAATAATACCTGTAAGCGTTGCTTGTGAAGTACTCAGTGACGTAGCCTATGACAAGGCCAGCCCACAGACCAGCTGAGACGCAGATGAACAAGTGCCTACATTAAAAAAAATCACAAAAACGAATCAAAGTTCGTTTATAAATTCGAAAACATATTTCATCATGCTTAATTCCTAGGAAAACCATCTAAATTCTGCGTACCAGTTCTTGACAAGCTTGTGGGCGCCGAAGTCGAAGAGGGTGAAGGAGGGCGGGATGGTGAGGAAGGTGACGGCAGCGACAGCGGCGGTCATGAGCACGGTGGAGATGAGGATCTGGCGCTTGAGCGTGGGGCCCACCTCATCGACGTGCCTCACCTTCGTAATATCGGTGGCGACGAGTGTAGTGGCAGCGCATACCACTATGCCGGCGGCGCTGATGAGCAATGGGTACATCATCGCCGCAAAGTTGTGCTCCGCACCGAACGATGAGATGGATGCCACGAATAGCGCCGCGCACGACGACTCCGCGTACGACCCAAACAGGTCCGACCCCATCCCTGCGATGTCGCCAACGTTGTCCCCCACATTGTCCGCGATCACCTGCGCGCGCACGCCGCAACATTGTGATCCAAACCATTTTTCGAAGCCCTAAAACCCTACATTTTTCTATATCAAGTAGTGACGATATCGCACGAGCTTTTTAATTTGGTCGTCTATGGCGCGTTTGCACTATGTGGGTGTAAATTGTTTTTTAAATAAACATTTAGACTTCCGTTGATACATACGCTTCCCCATGACACGTGTACCGTTGTGTTTCTGACATGCAGACCCAGCGATATGCTCCCCTGACATGTAGATCCACCGACCACCGGTATACTCCCCCCTCATGTAAATGTGATGATCGAAGCTCTATATAGCGTGTTTACGTAGGCAGCTAATTAAGGTGGTCATATGGTGCGTGTGAGTGCGATGTATATATAGTCTCAAAAATATAAATAAGAAAGGGAAAATGTGTGTGTGACGCATTGGTCCCTCGATCACATGTATATACTACCTCCGTCCTGAAATATAAGTATTTCTAGCATTCAAATTTTATCCTCAAATATAAGGATTTATAGGGTAGTTAGTGACCTAGCACTAGCTCATTTAATGAATGATGAGGGTGGTTGTGAGTAGTGAATAGTAATGGGAGGGAATCTAATAGGGGTATTATAACATTTTATAGCCTTCCTTGGCTTACTACAAAATCTCTAGAAATACTTATATTTCAGGACGGATGGAGTATATGGGCCCGTTTGGATTGAAGCCGTGGGGCGCCATGCCAATCCAGGGCGTGCCCTCGCGCATTGGTGCGCATTTGGTTCGACACCCTGCATTGGCACGGCGTGCCAATCCGATGGCGAGCCAACGATTTTACACTACGCGCAGCGTGTTGGCAATGGCGAAGAAATCAGCCGCCATTGCATTGGCGTGCCCTCGCATCACTGCTGGCCCACGCGCAGAGATAGCATCTGGAACAGCCAGGGCTGCTAGCACTTCGTTGTGCAGTTCATTATTCTCCATTTAATTTTCTTAATTTTATATCTTTTTCATGTAGAGTCCAAATTGTGTATAATAAATTTTATAATTCATCTAAAATCCTAATCAATCCATTTTAAATACTTTTCTATTTTTTTCAATTTTTTTGAATTTTTTATTTTTCGTTGGCCAAATTTTATTGGCTACCATCCAAACACAAAGAATTTGGCTTCAAATTGGTCATGCCATGGCATGACCATTGAGTTGGCATGGCAACCCATGGCCATGAACCAAACAAGCCCTATATGTTTTTTATATTGATAACTCTAGAGGTAGGCACGCAGGTGGTCATTCGTCGTATGTGTTTTTGTGTGAGTATGATGCAGTAGTCTCAGAAAAACAAAAAAAAAAAAGCATAAAAAGAAGGGCGAATTGTGATGCTCGCTTTGAGATTCGTGCGAGGATTGTGATTGGAGGTTGCATGCACGAGCGGCATGCAGGGGCCGGGCATGCGTACCGCGGGGTTGCGAGGGTCGTCCTCGGGGATGTTGCGCTCGACCTTGCCGACGAGGTCGGCGCCGACGTCGGCGGCCTTGGTGTAGATCCCGCCGCCGACGCGGCCGAACAGCGCCATGGAGGAGCCGCCGAGGCCGTAGCCGGTGATGGCCTCGTACAGCCCGCCCCAGTCGTCGCCGTAGTACAGCCCGAAGAGGCCCACGGCGGCGTACAGCGACAGCAGCGCGCTCGACGCCAGCAGGAACCCCATGGCGGCGCCGGACCGCAGCGCCGCCTCGAAGGCCCGCCCCGCGCCGCCGCGCCGCGCCTCCAGCGCCGCCCGCGCGTTCGCGAACGTCGCCACCCGCATCCCGAGGTACCCCGACAGCACCGAGGTCAGCGCCCCGAGGACGAACGCCGCCGCGCTGAACGCCGCCGCCGCCACCGCCGCCGCGCTGAACCGCCCCGCCGACCCCAGGAACACGAAGATCACCGCCGCGAACCCCGCCATGAACGCCGCCAGGTACCTGTACTCCGTCATCAGGAACGACGTCGCGCCGACCGAGATCGCGCGCTGGATCTCCGCGCACCGCGCCTCCACGCGCCGGTAGTCCACGCCGTCCTCCTCCTCCTCCGCCGCCGCCGCCGCCGCGTCCTTGCCGCCGGCGGCGCCGTCGTCGTCGCCGGCGAGTGACGGGACGGCCACACGGGCCACGATGTACCACTGGAGCACCGCGAAGGCGATGCCGATCAGCGCCGCCACCGGGATGAGCGCCGCCGCCGCCGCCGTGCCGATCACCGCCATGAGCTCCACTGGAGTGTGGAGTGGTTCTTGTCTTGTTGAGAAGAAAGCTTCTCCTTCTGTGATGAGTGGAATGAGTGATGACCAAACAGGCAAACACCACACCACCTGCGCCTAAAAGGAAAGACTGTCTAGAACTTGCCACAAAGCACCTCGCTTTAATGGTTATTGCAATCCAGTCCTTGTATGGGTTCTTTTTTTTTTGAAAAAGGGGTAGAAGAACTGTCGTCCTATTTTATTGATAAGCAAGCGAAAACAAAATAAAAAACATGTGCAGACACGGGGTACAACCATAGCGCTCCGCTGCAACCCTGGCCAAAACCAGACATACCGTCTCCGGCCACCGCCGGAAACACCTACGGAGAAAAAAAGAAGGAAGAAGAAATGTAGCCCAACCGCTGTTGTATGAGTTCTTCACTTCTTTGTGGAGAGTGGAAATTATTCTTTCCCTCCTACTGGAGGGCCGAAATGCAAATTGGGCCGTGATCCGTGTGACCAACTGACCATGCATGCTGTTTGTGGCTGGTAGTCCGGTGCTCCATGGCGTGATAATGCTTATCTTAGCACGTTTGTTCTTGCAACTTATTTTGTCATCATCTTTTGCTTTGCTTCAAAATAGCGAAAGCTGCTCGCAAATTGGAGCGGTCTAGAATCCTTTATCGTCAGTTCAAGCTGGCATGACTGGACAATTGATGCGTGACCTGAGTTTTGGCTGTTCTTTTTGACCGGAAGTTGCCGAAAAGTTTAATCTAGAAAGGTTGTGACTACTCAAAAGAGATTTTTAGAGAGTTCAAAAGATTATAAAGAATATTTTAGAAACTCTAATAATAACTATTTAAAATCCCATAAAAATGACTATACATTGCTATATCATTTGATTCGTATAAAAATGATTTTTTAATTAAATTTAATGTAAGCTAAAAAAAGGCCTTCAAACTAGGCATGACTGGACAGATGGTGCATGAACACGAGGGGTTCCGGTCAAGAGATAATTAAATGAGGTCAGTGACGACAACAAGTGCCGGCACGATTTTTTTTTTAAAATGGAAAAGCTCCAAATGCGACGAGGTTCTCGTCACCTAATTAACTTTATTTCATGTGTCTTTATTTGTTCAAATTGTTGACGGTTTCCATGTCCTTCTCTCCTCGGTCAAAAAACCCTAGGAGGTCCATATCACCATATATATGTTTGTTTGCCATTTCTGTTGCAGGCGCTTGTGTGCATCGATCCCACATTAGTATTCTTTTCCCATGAAATCACTCGGAAAGTCTCTCTCTTCGTCATTTTCTTTTGAGCTTAATAATCGCGGTAGATTATAATATAAAAATTTTAGGTTCTCGACTGAAGGTTTAGAGAGACGACCAAACAAATGTTCGAAATTAATCTGTCTATTGAAAAAAAAAACTAAAACCTACAAGAATATATAACTATATAGCGTACAAGCAATTGGGTTGTATTAAAAAAACATAAATTTCTAGCTGCAGATGACATGCATCTGGTGAGTCCATGCTCCCGGATACTCTCACCATACGAAAAACAAAGGAAACAATTTAGCCACTTTAGTCCCTTTATTACGTGTTCATATATAAGCTTCGGAGGCGAGCCCATGAGATGTGATAGCCTCGTGATGTCCATGGGAGAAAAAAAGTGCTGCCAGAAACGACCATACACTTGAGTGCCCATGTATCTCTCGACAGCCACCATAAAACGATCAAGTTACATCTCTCACTTTCGATGGCCACACAGTAGTTGTCGGATGGAAAACATTCACTACAGGAATGTGCCTCAGTGTCGGGGGCCAAAACCGCCGACATTGAGCCCTACAACCGCCGACATTGGTCTATGTCGGCGGTCAACCGCCGACATTGCTTCGCCGACTCAGAACGGCCGACATAGCATATCTATATCGGCGGCCCCCCGACACAGACGAAATCAGGGGAGGGCTACGGTGCGGCTGATCTATGTCGGCGGCATTCTAGGCCGCCGATATATATCTTGTGAAATAGGGTCCTCCCGACCCGCGAGATGCAGTGGGTGCATTGGATTTATCGGCGGCATAATAAATACCGCCGATATTGTCTCAACCTATGTCGGGGGCCTTTGATAATACCGCCGACATATCCTCAATTTTTGTCGGGGGCTTATGTAATGCCGCCGATAATAACCGCTTGTTTTATGGTCATGCCACAGTGGGTGCGTTGGCAGTGTCGGCGGCCTCA